>JAJEJO010050227.1:105612-179806 GCA_020662805.1 Glaucomys volans
TGAGTGCTAAAAAGAGAACAGGGGCTTGATTGAGGGACTAAAATGCCAGTCTGGATCCAGGAGAGCTGTACTTACACAGCCTTCCCTCCAGCACTGTGATGAGTCGTCCCCTTCAGGACTCCTTCGAAACGTGGGTAGCAAGTAAAGAGGCCCCCACGCAGCTGCTGACATAATCAGCTGTAGATGCACACCCCTCATTGTCACGTGGCCTAAGCTTTCCTTAACAGTGGTGTGTTTCCCATGGAGGGGTGAGGGCAAGGCCTCTGAGGAAAAGCTGGGACACAGTTATAAAATAACCCAGAAAAACCAAGACAGGAAAACACAGAAAACAAAGGATACAGGAACCTGGATTCTCAGCCTCCTCTTCTTGAAAATGGTCCTGCCTCCCACCCCACACCGCCCCCCCGCCCCTACTGCGTCCCTGCCCTTGTCTCATTTTCAAATCCTCTTCTCTGAAAACGGTTTTTCTCCCTCCCCAACTCTCTTCAGGGATCTAGGTATGATCTCCCCTGACCCAGGCAGTCCTTACTCGCCCACCTCCACCTCCACATCTGTATTTTCATAGACGAAAGAATCCAGCGCTCCAGCAACCCCCACTGCTCCCAAGGCCCCGGTTGTCCTGCCTCTCGGTCCCCACAGCAACCAGGCTCTGCTGCCGTCAATGGAGAAGAGGGGGCGGGAGACAGCGGTGACGTCAAAGCGGAGGAAGGGGGCGGGGCGAGGCTGCCGGGGAATGTGGGGCAGGGAGGCTGGAGAGGCAGCGGTTTGGGAGCCGGCCAGCCCGAGAGGGCGGCGGCTAGAGCACTTGGGAACATCGTGTTCTCTTGGCTGTTGGCCCAGGACATGCACTCAGCCTGGGCGCCTCCCCCAACCCAACCACAGCCATCCTGTCCCAAAGCCAGGGATTCCTGGAGAGAGGTTTAGGAGGAGGGGGTCCCCCTTCCCCGCCCCCACACCTGGCTCTCCTTTTGGAACTCGCATCTGCGGGCCCCTCGGCTCGCTCCTAACAGCTCCCGGCACTGGCTTCCCCCTTCTCCCAAACTGTACACTGCTGCTGGCCCAGTACCAAAGAGCCAAGGCGGAGAAGTGGAGGCCCAAGTTCTGCGAGAGAACACGCACCTTTGCTCCCTCCAGAGGCCCCCTTCAGAGGCCGAATCTCCTGTTACTATGGCAGCAGGGTAGGGGCGGGGAGGAGAGGGAGGAGAGGCAGGAGGTGAATGGGTCTAGGATGAGGAAATCAAACTGGGACAGAGCAAGTAGCCCAATCTGGAGCCTGGATCTTGGGAGAGGAACAGGGAGGAATGAAGAAATTTGGGCTGGTGCCTATAGACCAGAAGAACCAGGAAAAGGAAAATGGGAAATCATCAATACTTGCAGAAAAAACATGAGAATGTGAGAACAGTTCCCAGTCACAACATTCACATAAATCTCTCACGCTATCACTATTGTTTTGTCACCCTACAGCCATTTTTTAAGCTACATTTAAAAAAAAAATGACCCAGGCATTGTGCTGAGCACTATATATATATTAGTCTCATTTAATCCCCAAAACAACCCTGTGAGATAGGTATTATTATCCCCATTTTATGGGGGGACCACTAAGAAGTTATTAAACTTGCCTTAATTTTCTGCCTTATAATGTGGTCTCAGCCTCTTAACAAATGGAGCTCAGGGTTCAAATCTGAGCTACAAATGATGGCTTGTCATTCTGACTCTTACCCTTGGGGAATCTGTGAGGTGCTACCCAACCTCTAAGCTGCATTCCAGCACTGACAAACCTGGCCCTCTCAAATATTCAGCTAAGTTTGGTGCCTATAAGACACATTTCATCTAACCCTTTCTTCCCCTTAGGTCCAATCGCCAGACATTGTTTACACTCCTCATACATTTATTGTATCCCATTTTCCCATGTTCCCATGCTGAGATAACCCCAGTAGTCCCCTGCCCCCAAAGTTTTCCTAGGAACCACACTTTCTCACTTTTCCACCTTACTTCAGGCCACATTACCATAGGCCTCGTTATTTGTATAAATACTAGAGCAAGCTCTTGGTGCCTCCCCACCTCCAGCAGCCCAGGAAGATCTGTGCACAGCCAATCTGCACAAACCCCTATTTGTCCTCCTCTCATAACCCAACAATTGCTGCCCCACCTCTATTTCCAAGGATGGCTCCTAGACCCAAATTCTCCCTTCGACACAAGAGAAAGACAACCAAAGCCATGATGAGACTGGCCCTAGGTCACACTATTCAGTACAGCACCCCTTCTCAAATCCCACACTAACTCTTGGGTACCCTCCCACCTGCCCTCTCAGGACCTCCCTCCAGCCTCAGAACCTCTCCTCTGTCTTTTTCAAGTGCTGAAGGCACCCATCCAAACCGCAGTCATGCACTGGAACAGTCCCACTAACTCTCAAGGGTACCGTCCCCATACCTCCCCGGGAACAGGGGCTTCCGCTCCACCGGGTCGCTGTGGGCACCCCTCCCTGACAGTCGGGTCCAGGTACCCTAGGGTGCTGGAGGGAACTGATGTCAGTAACTCCCACCCCTGTCCTTCTAGAGCTGAGTTCGCGGTCCCTATTCTCCACAAACATCAGACCTCCCAGAGCGACAGTCACGTTTGCATAATCCCTCCACTCCAATTACCCCCCTTCTGACAGAACACATCATTCCGGAAATGAACATATCGATCGCTCCTCATTTCTCCCCACGCCCGGGTCACTCACCGCTCGGAGTGCACGCAGAATCCAAATTTCTTCACCACTCTGGGACCCACGGTAGCGATTACACTGGCTTCACCAGGCCCGCCCACCGCCCGGGATGTCACTCCCTCCCCATCTTATTGGCTCAGAGACTCCGACCCATGCCCCGCGCCGCGTGCAGCCGCCCCGCCTCCGCAAAGCCTCCATTGGCATTTTGAGGCTGCCGTCATCTTCCCATTGGTCAGCATGACAACCGGTAGTGATAGATACACGTGCCGGAGGGACCGCCCCTGCGCGTTGATTAGAAAACCGACCGGAAGCCACGCCTCCACCCACTTTCGGAGTTTCTATTGGCTGTAACAACAACCCGCGACCTACCTAGATCGGTTGACGCAAATGCCAGTCCTGCCCTCCAAACTTTTTCATAGGCTGAAAGGTCGTGGAGATGTAGGTGACACGTGCCGGAGATCTCACGCGGCAACTTGTTTACCCAGAAGCTGGGGATTTTCCTTGACGACACTTAACCAAGACTGGAGTGTGCGCAGGCGCATTGAGCGTGACCTGCACGCAGGCGCAGATGTAAACGGTGATGGCGTAGGTGGGGACACTTTGTACAGACACCCGGGCCTGACAGGATCGCTTCTGGGGCTGGGCTCCCGTCCTACGTTTCCGAAGCTGCCCAAAGCTGGAAGGCGTGAGCACTAGGATGAAGCAGTCTTTAGAGCTCACCGCTGCATCATGATAATGACGAACATTACAGATACCTCCCAAGTATTTTCTGTGAGCCAGGCCAAGTGTTTCTCACAAACACCACGGAGGCCAGCACACTTACTACCCACTTCCTCACAAATAAGACTGATTCGGAGGTTATATAATCTGTACGAACTAATACGATAGTCAGATTGGGACTAAAATTTGAACCCAGGTCCCTAAAACCACAGAGGTGTATTCTTGGGTCTAAGGAAAACCTAAATCTACAAGAATTCAGGAGAGGACTTTTGTTGTTGTTCTTTATATGTGACAGTAGAGTGTATTTTGACATACATAAATGGAGTATAACTTTCTAATTAGAGTCCCATTCTTGTGGTTGAACAATGTGAAGTTTCACTGGACGTGTGTTCACATATAAACATAGGAAAGTTGTCTGATTCATTATACTGTTTTCCTATTTCAATTTCCCTTCCCTTCCCTTCATTCCCCTTTGTCTAATCCAACTTCTGTTCTCCTTCTCCCTCCCATTGTGTGTTAGCGTCCACACATCAGAGAGAACATTGAGTCTTTGGTTTTTTGGAGGATTGGCTTAGCTTGATAGTCTCCAGTTCCATCCACTTACTGGCAAATGCCATAATTTCATTCTTCTTTGTGGCTGAATAATATTCCATTGTGTATATCTACCACATTTTCTTTATCTGTTCATCTTTTGAAGGGTTCCTAGGTTGGTTCCATAGCCTAGCTATTGTGAACTGAGATGCTATAAACATGAATGTGTCTACATCACCAAGTTCGCTGATTTTAAGTCCTTTGGGTATATACCAAGGAGTGGGATGACTGGGTCAAAGGAGATGATGTTTTTAACATACACAAAATCTTAGCATATTGTAAGCCTGCTATAAAGGTGGAAGTTTAGGTAGACTGTGTACCTAATTACAAAAATCACCTGGGCTCTTTAGAAGGGCCTATCAGAATCTCTAGAGAAGGGGCCTGAAAAATCTATTTTTGAAAGCAACTCTGAGGGTGGCCAGCTAGCTCCAGCCGTAGATCATTAGGCTTTAAAAGCGCTCATGGGCCAGGTGTGGTGGCCCATGCCTGTAATCCCAGCCCCTAGGAAGGTAGGAGCATCAAGTTCAAAGCCAGCCTCAGCAATTTAGCAAGACTGTCTCAAAACAAAAAAGGGCTAGGGATGTGACTCAAGGGTAGTTTATCATCTGGATGGTGTCAATACTATGTATATGTAGTATGTCAATGCTACATATATGTAATTTGACAATACTACAGTTGGCTCTGTATCACACATCTGGGTCTCCCTGATTCAACAAGTATTTTATCATTGGGAGGCTCAGGCATAGGATCCCAAGTTCCAGGCCAGCCTCACCAACTTAGTGAGGCCCTAAGCAATTTAGACCCTGTCTCAAAAAAAAAAAAGTTGGAAGTAGTGGCATATGTCTGTAAATTCAGCAACTCAGGAGGCAGAGGCAGGAGAATTCCAAGTTCGAGGCCAGCCTCAGCAACTTAGGCCCTAAGCAACTTAGCAAGACCCTGTCTCAAAATAAAAAAAAGGGCTGGAGATGTGACTCGGTGGTTAAGTACTTCTGGGTTCAATCCCAGGTTCCCCAAAATATAAAAAGGAGATGTAGCTCAGTGGTAAAGCACCCCTGGGTTCAATTCCTAGTATCAAACAAACAAAAATCAAGTATTTATTAATCCCTTTGACACTGGCACCCTGCTGGGCACAAAGGGGGGGAAAGATGATTCAGCATGGCCATCTACTCCAGGCCTAGGAGTGAATAACTACTGGGAGCGACTGCAGACCACCTAGGAGTTAAATCTAGGACGGAACAAAGGAGTCCAACATCAGAAACATGCCCCAGGCAAGAGAGCAAGTAAGCTGGAACCCCAGAATTGCAGGGTTCAGCAGCCATTACCAACTCCTGAAGACCCTTTGTTGACCACATGAATCTCAATTTGCATTGCCAAAGGTCAGGGCCTCCTGCAAAGCCCAACTGCTTCCCAGTTATACCTGTAGATCCAATATCTTTCTCACTTGTTAACAAAAGATTAATCCCAGCAACTCCAGAGTCTGAGGGAATCTGAGACAGGAGGACTGTGAGATCAAGGCCAACCTGGGCAATTTACCCAGATCTGTCTCAAAATAAAATAAAAAGGGCTGGAGATGCAGCTTAGCACTAGAGCACTTGCCTAGCATGTGCTAGGCCCTAGGTTCAATCCCCAGCAGAGAAGAAACAACAAACAAACAAAAATACAGACACTACCTGGTTACTCATTACACATTTATTGTACATTTTCACAATCTGGATGCGCCACAGAATTGGGGGCATGGGGTGGGGGAAGAGGGAAGGCAGGGGACACTGGGATAATATGGGGGGTCTAAAACACAGCACCCCCACCCCCAGCATCTCTCCTACCCTTTCACACCACAATTTAGATCTCCCTGCTCCCCCTCCACATAGAAAACCTAGAGGAGGGGGGGGAGAAAGTTTGGGGGGCCCCCTCCAGTGGCAGGCTAAGGGACTGCACCCTCAGACCCCTAAAATTGTGCCATTTAAAGACATTAGACCCATCCTCTATCACTTCACCCAATGAGGGGATCGCTCCCTCTCTTTCTGAGGCTCAACAGCCCCAGAGAAGGGCAAGGATTCCCCATCATCCAGCAAGTCCCAAACACACATTGGCAGTGACTAATACCCCCACCCTGAATACAGGCGGGCAGTCAGAGGAGCTGGGCAGTGATGGGGGCAACACCCCCCAAATTGGGGAGGAAGGTTTTCAGTTCAACCTCCAGCAGATGTGAGGCCAGAGATTTCAGGCAGAAATTGGGGGGATTCCTGCCCTGTCCCACTCCTCCCCAAGGCAGTGATGACCCCCCCAGACACTGGTAGCCACTCCTCCCAAAAGAGATCAGATTGTTGCCAACCCCCAATTCTCCTGGTGGAGGAGGAGGCAGATCAGGCAGATGGGAGGGAGGGAGACCCCATGGGAATGTCAGTTGTGTGCCCCACATGAAAACTGGGGAGCAGGAATGTAGGGAGAGACCCCAAGTGGCAGAATTATTGGTCCATCATAACACACTGAACTCCAAGACACTTACACACCAGCTGGGGGGAGGGAGAGGAGGGCACAAGAGGTTTGGAAAATTGGGGTAAGGAAGGCAAACTGGACTAGAGGGGCTAGGAGGGGGCAATTTGGGGGGCCAGGGCAGCCTGGTTCCCCAAAAGTCTAGGCTCCCCACCACCTGCATGTAATGTCGTGCAAATGAAAAGTGTGATACAAGGACCAACGGGGACTAACTCCTCAGTAAAAAAGAAACATAGGTTGAGAAGAGAATAATGGAACAAAAAAGAAGGAAACCAAGAGATGTCAGTATGCAAATGATATGCTAAGTAACATGCTGGAAGCTCCCAGAAGACCTTGGGATTCTCAGGACCCAGTGGGGCCAGTCTCAGAGCCTCCCATGAGTGCAAAGATGCACCTAAGGAGGACTGGACAGGTGCCTTTTTGTTTTGGGGGGGTGTTATATGGGAGATTGGTAGGGGAAGGGTCAGTTAAATTCAAGGGAAGGAGAAGGAGAGAGGAAATATTGCATAGCAGATGCAAATGAAGGGACTCAGGGATGTTCAGGAAGAGAGGGAAAGGGAAGAGGAAGAGAAAGGAGATGGGAACCTCAGGAAGGGGTGTTAAGGACAACCGGAAAAATCTTCTAGTAATAAAACTACAAACAGACCAAATATATATAATATTATATATGTATAAATAACAGCTGGCTATTTACAGGGGGGCACACACACGGACACACACACACACGGATCCAGGGGAAGGGGGCTGAAAGATATGGCTGAGAGGTGGAGGAATGGCTGGGGGTGGGGGAGAGGCCCTTCTCTAGGCAGGGCAGACTCCTCGGGGATTTAAGTGCTGAAGTAAACTGTGGAGAGAGGGTAAGAGGAGGAAGAGGGAGAGGGGCAAGAGAAAGAGAAAGAAAGCAGTGTGTCAGGCCTGGCCCTGTTCCAGTCCTCCCCACTCCACTCCCCAACTGCTTGGTGTCCCTTCCCCTCTCTTGGCCTCAGTGTCTCCATTTGTATAGCAAAAGCTCTGGAGAGGTGGGTTCCAAAGTCCCTTTAACTCCATGGCATGGTCTTAAGAGTCACAGACCTCTAATTCTGTGGGCCTCTGAGACTACAAGCTCTCAAATAATGGGGTAGCTGGCTTCCTGGTCATCTCTCAAATCCCTGGGCCTTTCCTGTATCCTCCTCTACTCTATTCTAGAGTTCCTAGATTGGGCTCTTAGGCCCAAAGGGTCCTCGGTAGAGCACTGGGGACCCTCCAGCTTTCCTATTTCCAAAATCATAACAGAAATTGCCCAGAACCAGGCAAAGTGAAGGCTAAACAACACAAAGGTTTTCAGCTCTAGATGAATCAGAACTGCCATTAGCACCTATATATATCTTTTTTTGAAAAGTCAAAACTAGGCTAATGACCTTCAAAACCCAGAATCCACAGAGGGAATCTCTCCAGAGAAAGGGCCCTGGCCACTCCTGCCCCACTCACCGATGATGATGATGAGGATGATGGCGCAAATCACTCCCAAGATTATCATCATCTAGGGATGAGAAGGAATATCAGTAAGAGAAACCATGATACACCCATTTATCCAGTACTCTTACCTGCCCCCCACTTACCTTGAGGTTTTTCCACCAGTATTTGCGCTTGAGCTTGGCTGCACTTGTTTCAAACTGGGAGGCCCCTGCCTGGAGTGCATCTGCACGGTCATCCAATTCCGACAGCTTCTGGTCCCGCTCCAGGACCTTGTCCACATTCACCCTCATGATGTCCACCACCTGGGGGAGGAGTCCAGGAGGCAGGGAGTGGGCCAAGTCCCGCCTGGAGGAGGGCACTCCTCGAACATATGCCCATTGTGCCACACATGGAACATGCACCCCGATGCTTCCAGGCTAACAAGCCAAGGACACACACAGAACATGCCTAGCACACCTAGGGACATGCAAGGAGCATACATCAGGGGTGTGCTGGTAGCCAGACATCTCCGGTGTCAACACTATCTATGGAGCCTCAGGCAGGTTTATCCACCACCAGAGTACACCTGCCCAGGCAGGCACACCGCAGGCTAGCGCCCTTCCCAGTGTGTGCTGACAGGGAAACAGGGATGGGGCATGGCATGTCTTTGACTCAGAACTCACAGGCCTGGACTGTCATCGCTCTCAACCCAAGACTGGTCCTCCACAACTGTTTACCAATCCCACGGTCTCACCCACAGTCTTTGATACCCGTCCCCCACACTCACCTCATCCACCTGGGCCTGGGTCTGCTGCAGTCTCCTGTTACTGGTGAGGTTTGGAGGGGGCGCAGGGGGCCCACCCTCCCCAGCTGGGGCCGCAGGGGGTGCGGTGGCAGCAGTAGCCGACCTGAGGAGCAGGAAAGGATTAAGACCCAGGGCCTGAAGCCGCCAGCACCACGGCCAGGGCTCCGCCCATCCACCTGTCCATCGGTCGTCCCTCCAGTCCTCCTTTTTGGAAGGAAGGCCACCCGATGGAATCACCGGTCTCTATCCCGCCTTGCCGCGGAAGAGCTGTGTGACCTTGAACGAGCCCCTCCTCCCCATTCCAGCCCTCAGTTTCCCCGCCTGTCACATGAGGGCGACTTCACGGTCACAGTCCGGGGTCCGCCAGAAATGACTGCAGGCCTCGGTGACAGGGGTGGGGCAGGGCGGGAGGCCGCGGGATCCGCTGCCTCCCGCCGCCATCGCCCGCGCGGGCCTGCCGGGGACGTTCGGCTCCCCGGTCGCCCGCGCGCAGTCACGGAGCCAGGTGGGCCCCCGGGTGCGGAGGATGCGGGTGGGACCCCGGCACCCCCCGCGGCCGGTTCCCAAAGGCAGCGGCCGGCGCGGGCAGCGCGGTGCGAGCGACGGGCAGCCGACTCACATGGCGGGGGCAGCGGGCGGAGGACTTGGCAGCGGCAGTGATGGAGGCAGCGGCAGCAGCGGCTCGCGCTGGCTCGGACTGGCGCTGGCTGCCCGGGACGGGAAGATGGCGGCCGCACGTCACCCGCATCCGGGCACTGCGGGCGGGGGCGGGGCTCGGCAGACTACTCGTCGGGAGCGGGGAGCGGGGAGCGGGCCGCGGGGGCGGGGCGGGGCTCGGCGAGCTGGGGTCTGGTGTTGCTGGGGCTCCCGCACTTGCCTCGGTAGCCGAGAGACCCCCCCCCTAGGGGACCCCCAACCACACCGCCACACCGTATCTAACCACAGCTGGTTCAATCGCTTCCAAGCCCTCTGCCACCTGTCTGTAATGGCATATCACAGCCGTGTCCCACTCCTCACCCCTAAACTACTTCCTCCCTCATCTCCGTGAAGCCAGTCAACCGTTCTGCACCCTACACGGCTCAAAGTCTCCCAACACCTGGCGACCAACTTGAAGCACCTGGAAGGGGCTGGAGATGGGAAATGAGGGGCCAGTGCAGGTGGTCGGACAATATATATAGCTGGGACCCTGCTGCTGGGCTAGAGGGCCGTGGTGGGAGTTGATCCCACCCCATCACAGGGCAAGTAGTTGTCTCAAGGGAGGTCTGGGTTACCCAGCCACTGAGTAGAGGGGTATGAACTAAACCCCTAAACCCCTACCCCCAACCAAGTCCTAGGAAGGCCTCTTGGCCGTGAAAGCTATGAAAGCTCCGTATTCTCACAGTTGAAGTTCAGACCCAGGGTATTCAGTGTGCAAACCTGGAACAAGCCGGACTGAGATATGGCAACCTAAAGACCCTAGAGAGGAGGGCAGAGACTGCCCCATAGGGCTGCTTCACATGGTGGCTGTAGGCTAGCCATGTTCTTTCCCAGACTGGGGTCAGCAAGGGCAGCACCTGCAGTACTCAAATTACAGAGCCTACTTTACAAGGGGATTCGTGTCACAGGGGTGACCTTGGACAGTTTCCATCCTCTCTGAAGCAATTACATATGTAGACACCAACTTTGTTCATTGGTTTGACCTGGGTAACAGGAGAAGAGATTATCTTGGGCCTGGTCCTGATCTCTGACTGGTCCTGATCTCTGACTAGCTTTCATTTAGGCTCTCTAACCTGACCCAGCAGCTGTACACACTCCCATCCAGCTTCTCAAAGAAGATGGAACCAGTGAGTTACCTCTCTGGTGGTGGGGGGGGGGGGTGTTCAAAGCAAACCTCAAGGGCAAAGGAGGCATTTTAGAGGAGGCCTAGTGGCCCTGGGGTGGGGCGTGCTTACTATATCCCTGGAAGCTGGGGGAGGAAGATTGGTGGCCTTGTTCTCTGAGCCAAACAGGGGCTGGCAGGCTTTCCAGGGCTTCAGAGTGTGTGATCTTCCTCCACTGCAGTGCCCCACCCCCTCCAAGCAGAAGCCAAGGGACTGGCTCTGTCACCAGAGGTGTCATTTCCCAGCTGTCTGGGGGAGGTGAGTGAGCAGGGAGTGTGCATGCTGGGTGCCCACACTCAGCCAAATCTAAGATGCTCTCAGCTTCCTCCGCCTCCCAGCCATATCCGTAGTCCTTTTGCACTGACACAGTTTTGGGCTGTCTCAGCCTATTTGAAAGGAAGAAGGGAGCAGCTTCCATGGGGTCTCAGATCATGCTGTGAGGAACTGGCTCTTGCTTTTTGTCCCTAAGACCACTTTTCTTTTTAGTTAGAGAACAAAGATGCCAAATTCCAGACTTTCAAGTTCAAAGGCTTCAATGTGTGGGTATAAGACAGGGAGGGTTGGAAGAAGCTAGGTACAAACAGATCAAGTCCTCTACCCTTTCCAACACCCTGCACTAGCTCGGGAGAACCTAGTGCAGGACCAGGTAAAATGTTGAATACTGGTTCAGGGAAATGGAGTGATCACCATGGTCAAGTACAGGGCATGTGGAAGACCCAGAGGCCCACATAAATTTGGGAGAGGCCCTCGGATGTGGCTTGGAAAGCTAGTACATTGCTTCTGCCAGTGGATCCTGGGGGCAGCAGCAGCAGCAGAGTAGAAATGAGGGCACATAAGAGCCATGGAGATGGGGGACCCAGGAGGACTGATGTCAGAGTGAGCACTCACTGCACAACCCCTCCCCAACACACACCACCTAGGCTGTGGTGCCAAGAAACCAAATTTAGATCAGTGGTGGAGGCGGGAGCAGAGTTCACCTGGAAATGAGTAAGAGAATGTTTTCTGGAAGCAGGTAGAATGGAGGGCCATAATAGAGGGAGTCTACAATAAAAACGTAAAGTATTTGCATAACAGATGGTGGTATCCATGTTACCTGTCCCGGGGATAGGAGGCTGAATTTCTAGGCCCCGCCCCGGAGGATCAGTCTAAGGATGTGGGCGGGGCCCAATGTTCATTTCTGAGGAGTGCCTTCCCGGGATTGGGATTTGGGTTGGGGGACCACACTAAAAGCCTATCCTTTTATTGTTTTTCCCTCTTCAAACAACTGCTGGTTTAGAAGTTTAGGTGTAAGGGGGTTGGTTTAGGTGTAAGGCCATTCCCACAGTGACTCATAAACTCCTCAGGAGTCAAACCTGACCGAACTAGTAATTAATTTCAGAGACCTCTTGTGTCCCTCCACGCAGCTTGTAGAGAAAAGGCCTTCTAATTAGGAGCGGATGAATTGTGCTTGGGACGAGGCTGGGAGGCGAGCCCCCCCCCCCCCACCACCACCACGAAATGAGCTGTTGAAATCCTGTGATGCCTGAGGAGTCCTCTGGCCTTGATGGTTTCCTAGGGATGGCTTGTCAAACTCCCGGCTCCAGGAGGGAAGGGAAGCTCCAAAGACCTCCTGTGTCAGATGCTTTACCTGAATTGCCAGGAGCGCTCAATTCTACCTGCCCGCCCCAAGCCCTGGTACTGGGAATGGAACCCAGATTCAATTCGTTTTTCATCGCACAGATGTGACATTAAGCATAACATTGTAGTTCCTTTGGCCACCCACATCTCATTCATCTTTTAGTTTTACTTTCTAGAAGATTTGGGATGTCCTTGTTTTGGGAAGAAAAAAAAGCTTTTTGTTCTGTTTACCTATTTTTCTCAATCCAGAATGCAATATTTTCTCTCCTGATAATTATATTTAAATTTTTCAATATCAGATTTTTAAATAGGTAACTCAATCATACTAAAAAATTCAAAAGCTACAAAGAAGGAAGTGAACCAAGGTCTGAGCCATCCCAGGCCCACCTTTAAGGGCTGCTGTCTCCAGATTTGTAAATCTTTAAGGAATAGTTGTTGTAGACACAGTATAAACCTAGATACTTCTTTTCCCCCTCTTTATTTCTTTGTTTTAATCTATTAATTAATTAATTTTTTTTTTTTTTTTTTTGTACTGAGGATTAAACCTAGGGGCCCTTTACCACTTAGCTACATCCCCAGGGTGTTTTTTTATTTTAAGGGGCTCTCTAAATTGCTGATGCTGGAGGCTGACCTTGAACTTCCCATCTTCCTGACTCAACCTCCTGAGTTGCTGATTATAGGTAGGGTCTCCTCTTTTTTTTTTTTTTTTGGTGCTGGGGATTGAACTCAGGGCCTTGTGCTTACCAGGCAAGCACTCTACCCACTGAGCAACATCCCCAGCCCGGGGTCTCCTCTTTTTATGAATACAAATGCTAACAGACTATACACATTGATTTGCAGTTTAGGTGCTTTGTTTTTTGTTTTGTTTTGTTTCCAATTACATGGTTTTTTGTTGTTGTCTTTATTTTGTGAATCAACTTGTTTCCACAAGAATGGTATTTCTTCTACAAAATCTTTGTATTAAAGCATAACATACACGCATGGAGTGGTGTTTTGTTAATCTGTATGGTTCTCCCTGCACAAATATTAAATAATGCCAGGAACAAAGCAGTCAAATGAATACTGAAGGATAGATAGTAAAGGATGGTCCCAATGAGTGATCCCAGTTGCAGGAGGCTGAGGCAGGAAGATCACAAGTTCCAGGCCAGCCTCAACAACACAGCAAGGCCCTAAGCAATATAGTGACACACTGTCTCAAAATAAAAAATAAAAAGGGTTGGGATGTAGCTTAGTGGTAGACGAATTACCTAGCATGTGTGAAATCCTGAGTTCAATCCCCAGCACAGCAAAACAAAAATGAAAAGCTCTAAATAAGTCTGGCATGGCAGTACATGCCTGTTTTGTTTTTTGTTTGTTTTTTTTGGGGGGGGTCCTGGGGATTGAACCCAGGGGCACTCCACCACTGAGTCACATCCCCAGCCCTATTTTGTATTTTATTTAGAGACAGCGTCTCACTGAGTTGCTTAGGGCCTCACTAAGTTGCTGAGGCTGGCTCTGAACTCGCGATCCTCCTGCCTCAGCCTCCCAAGTGCTGGGATTACAGGCGTGTGCCACTGCCCCCGACTGGCAGCACATGCCTGTAATCCCAGTGACTCAGAAGCCTGAGGCAGGAGGGATCCCATATTGGAGGCCAGCCTCAAAATTTAGCAAGGTGCTAAACAATTTAGTGAGACCCTGTCCCAAAATTAAAAAAAAAAAAAATGTAATCACCCCTGGGTGATTCAATCCCTGATACAAAACAACACACAGAGGCTAGGGTTGTGGCTCAGGGGTACAATGCTTGCCTTACATGCTAGAGGCCCTGGGTTCTATTCCCAGCACCAAAAAAAAAAAAAAAAAAAAAAAAAAAAAATCATATAATTCAAAACAGAGGAAGTCTTTTCCCGTATCCCAGCTACCCCATCTTCTCTTCTTCCTCACAACAACCAGTTCTCTCAGTTGTTTGTGCCTCCTTCCAGACATTTCATTGTTGTTGTTGATGGTGGTGGTGGTGGTGTTTGTCTGTTTTAAGACAGAGTCTCTATTTGCTGAGGCTAGTCTTGTGTTTGTGATCCTCCTGCCTTAGTCTCCCAAGTCACTAGGATTACAGGTGTGCACCACCCTGCCCAACCAAAAATATTCTTCATATATACAATCATATTTATAGTTTCCACTCTTTTTTTTTTTTTTTGTACCAGGGATTAAACTCAGGGGCACTTGACCATATTTTATTTAGTGACAGGGTCTCACTGAGTTGCTAAGCGCCTCGTTTTTTGCTGAGGCTGGCTTTGAAATTGTGTGATCCTGTCTCAGGAGGATCATAGGCATGACCTACCTCACCCTGCTAGTTCCCACTTTTTTATACCAATGTAAGCAGACTCCTTGCACCTTGCTCTTACCTAGGGCTTCAGACATGCTAGGCAAATGCTCTACCACTGAGGTACATGCTACATCTCAGCCCCTTTTAACATTTGATTTTTGTTTTTGTACCAGGGATTGAACCCAGGGGCACTTTACCACTCCGATACATCCGTACCCCTTTTAATTTTTTATTTTGAGACAGGGTCTCACTAAGTTGCTTAGGGTTAAATTGCTGAGGCTGGCCTGGAACTTGTGACCCTCCTGCCTCAGCTTCCTGAGCCACTGGGATTACAGGTGTGAGCTAACATTGACTTTTGAGACAGGATCTGGCTAAACTGCACAGGCAGCCCTCACTCCCAGCTGCACCTTGCTTTTATCACTTACTAAATCTTGGACAGTTTTTCATCACAGTGCACAATATTAGTGTCTGGTTGCATAGTATTCCATGGCAGGAATGTATCCTAATTTAACAAATTTTCTGTAGACAATCATTTAGGATGTTTCCAATCTTCTGCCAATACAAGTGAAGCTGCAAAGAATAATCTATACATTCCCATTTCACCCCTGTGCAAATGTTGGGTTAATTCCTAGACATGTAAATCCTAGGTCAAAAGGAATGGGTGTTAGCAATTTTGACTGATTTGATTTTGATGAACTTTGCCAAATTGCTCTTTATGAATGTGTTACCAATTTTTAGTCCCACCAACAAACAGGTGAGGCCTGTTTACTTGTGAAACTTTTAGGTCGTTACATATATGCTAAGTCAAACATGACTTGCATTCCTTAGATGGTGAATGTTAGGCATGTTTTCATGTCTGACAGTACTTTGTACTTTCTTTTTTTTCGGGGTAGTTAGGGTGGGGTGGGGTGGGGTGGGGAGCAGTAACCAGGGATTGAACTCAGGAGCACTAGACCATAGAGCCACATCCCCAGCCTTATTTCTTGTATTTTATTTAGAGACAGGGTCTCATTGAGTTACTTAGCACCTCGCTGTTGCTGAGGCTGGCTTTGAACTCGCGATCCTCCTGCTTCAATCTTCCAAGCTGCTGGGATTACAGAAATTCGCCACTGCATCCAGCTGTATTTTCTTATCTGTGAAATGTCTGTAGAAATTTTTGTACATTTTTATTGGTTTTTCCTACACTTTCGTTTCTTTTCTTTTTTCTTTCTCTGAGTCTGGGAATTGAACCCAGGGCTTAATGCATGCTTAAATACATACTTAAGTACTTAAGGGCTTAAATACATACTCTATCACTGAGTTAGACCCACAGCCCTGCAATTAATTAATTTATTTATTTATTTTGTTACTGGGGATGAACCCAGGGGTGCTTAACCCACTGAGCCACATCCCTAGTCCCTATTTATTTATTTTAACTTTTTTTAAGGCAGGGTCTCATCAAGTTGCTTCAGAACTCACTAATTTGCTAAGGCAGGCCTCAAACTTGGGGTTCTCCTGCTTCAGGCCTCTAGTCGCTGGTATTAAAGGCATGCCCTACTATACCCGGTTCCCACATTTTTAATATATTTTAAAATGTACTAGTATTTTCTTTTATGTATTCTGTGTTTTATTATCATATTTATAAATATCTTCCCCACTCTAAATTTATTTTTTAAAATTCTCTTGGAGGGCACATTACTTCTGTGTATTTTTGCTAAAAATGCATAGCCCCATTTCCACTCATAAGAAAGCACTGGACAAATCCAAATGCATAATCTCAGTATAGTCATGAGAAAGCATTGAAGAAATCCAAATGGAGGCACAGTCTCTGGAGGAGGAGAAATAACTGACCATTTTTCTTCAAATATGTTCAAGATCTCACACACACACACACAATTAGGAAAATTTTATGTGAAATGACAACTAATGCAATGAGATCCTGGATTAGAGCCAGAACCAGAAAAAGAGAGAACAGCAAAACTCAAATAAAATTTGTAGATTATTTAGTAGTAGAGTATCAAGGCAAATTTCCTTATTTCCATCACTAAATCACAGTTATGAAAGATGTTAACATTTGGGAAACTGGGTAAAGAAGTTATATGTTGCACTAGTTTTGCAACTTTTTTGTAGTTCTAAAATTATCCAAAATAAAAAGATTAAAAATTCCAAGGTTTCTCTGAGTACCATTCACTTTTTAATTTTATTTATTTACTTATTTATTTTGGAGCCTGGGTATTGAACCCAGGGGCACTTATCCCCTGAGCTATATCCCCAGCCCTTTTTATTTTTTTATTTTGGGGCAGGGTCTTGCTAAGCTGCTTAGGGCCTTTATAAATTGTGACCCTCCTGCCTCAGCCTGCAGAGGCACTGGGATTACAGGCATGCACCACTGTGCCTGGCTTGCTTTATATTTTTCATACTGCAAACTTTGACCTATAGATAATACTGGTTCAAGGTATTGATCCTTATTATTCCCCAGATGGCTATTCAGTTGCTCTAATAACTTTCATTGACTAATCCTTCCTTCCCTATTGACTTATTTTTAAATGATCTATTTTTTAAATTGTGGTAAAAATACATAAAATATACCATCTTAACCATTTTTAAGTGCACAGCTCAGTAATAAGTATATTATATTCTTGTTAATCTCCAGAACTCTCTTCATCTTGCAAAATTGAAACTCTACCCATTGAACAACTCTCTACCATCTCCCCCAACCCTTGAAACTACCATTCACCATTCCACTTCTATGAATTTGAGTACTCTAGATACCTCATGCTAATGGAATCATATAGTATTTATCATTTTGTGACTGGCTTATTTCACTTAGCATAATATCCTCAAGGTTCACCCTTAACGTAGCATGTAACACAATTCGCTTCCTTTTTTATTTATTTATTGTCTTGGTATCAGGAATCAAACCCAGGGGCACTTAACCACTGAGCCACATCCCCAGCCTTTTTATTTTTTCATTTCGAAACAGAGTCTCTCTAGTATCATGCTATGTGAAATAAGCCAATCCTAAAAAACCAAAGGCTGAATGTTTTCTCTGATAAGTGGATGCTGATCCATAGTGGGGAGTGGATAGTGAAGAATGAAAGAACTTTGCATTATCCAGAGGGGAGTGAGGGGAGGGGTAGGTTGGGTGGGGAGGGGAAGAATGGTAGATCGTGAGATAGACATTATTACCCTATATACATGTATGAAAAGAATTTTTTAAAATATTATCACGTCAAAAAAAGTTAATGAAAATAAATAAATAAATGTGAAAAAGAAGAAGAGGAGGAGGAGGAGGGGGAGGAAAAAGAAAGAAAGAAAGAAAGAAAAAGAAAGAAAGAAAGAAAGAAAGAAAGAAAGAAAGAAAGAAGAAAAGAAAGAAAGAAAGAAAGAAAGAAAGAAAGAAAGAAAGAAAGAAAGAAAGAAAAGAAAAGAAAGAAGAAGAAGGAAGGAAGGAAGGAAGGAAGGAAGGAAGGAAGGAAGGAAGGGAGGAAGGAAGGAAGGAAGAAAGGAAGGAAGGAAGAAAGAGAAAGAGAAAGAAAGAGTCTCTGTAAGTTGCTTAGGGCCTCGCTAAGTTGCTGAGGTTGGCCTTGAACTTGAAATCCTCCTGCCTCAGCATCCCAAGCTGTTGGAATTACAGGCATGCACCATTACACTGGCCCTTTCTTTTTTAAAAACATATTTTTATTTTTAATTGACAAATAATAATTATACATACTTATGGGATCCAGTGTTTATATGTAAATGTGTAAATATTACACATTTAACCAGATCAGTGTGACTGGCATATCCATTGCTTTAACTATTTCTACTCTCTTTGTGTTGGGAATATTCCAAAATCTCTTTAGTAGCTGTTTTGAAAGTCAATGCATGTTGTTAACCACAGTTACTCTACTGTGCTGTGGAACATTAGAAGTTGTTGCTCCTGTCTATCTATCCCTGTACTCATTGTCTATCCTCTCTCCATCCTCTGTCCCCAACAGAACTTCCTTCCTTTTTAAGCTGAATATGTGGTAGATACGTGCCACACTTTGTTGATTGCTTTTGCTTTGAACTTTTATGAATAATGCTGGTATAAACATATATGTGCAAATAATCAGTTCAAGTCCCTGTTTTCAATTCCTCTGAGTCTACACAAACATTCTCTGCTTGTTTTAAAATAACATCATCCACTGAATTCTATGTGTTTAGTCCTCCTTCTGAACTGTGCTGTGCTCCACTGGTCCCTCTAATCATGCTACGGCACTGCCCTGGTTTAATCATTTTATTCCACAGCAGGATTTTATTTCTCAGGGTTCAGGTTTCTCTTTCCCAAAAGTCCCAGCAAAAGACCTGGTTTGCAGGTACAGTGGCATACACCTGTAATCCCAGAATCTCAGGAAGTTCAGGCAAGGAGGATTACAAGTTTGAGGCCAGCCTGGGCAATTTAGTGAGACCCTGTCTCAAAAATAAAAAGTAGTCATGGTTGAGGATGTGGCTCAGTGGTAGAGTGATCCTGGTTTCCATCCCAGTATTGACAGGTGGAAAAAGTAAAATAAAAAGTCCTGGTTTATCAGGTTTTATGCCTGAACCAATTGCTGTAGCCTAGAAAAATGGAATGTTCTTATAGGCCAGGCTTGGATTTCAAGGCCACCCCTGAAGCAGAGAGAGGGATGGGAAGGAGTGGGTGTCAGCCTTTTACTAACCCTAAGGACTAAGAATGGGAGAAGGTCTCCTAAAGGAAAACAATGATGCTTTTACCAGAAAAGAGGATGGCTGCTGAACAGGCAAAAATAACAGATATCCACCATGATGGGAAAGTCTCAGAGTTTAAGTCAACTCAAGGAACAGGCATTTAGCAATTATCAGAGACCCAACACCCTGTTAACACTCTGGCTTCACCCTCGAATATCTCAATCAATCTTCTCAATAATCCCATGAAATACTGCTGTGAATTGACCTGAGTCAATTTGGTCCCTTTGATAGGTGTCAGTAGCACACTACACCACACCCCGGCTGCCTAGTAAGAAGTTAGGAGCTGGGCCCAGTGGCACACCCCTGTAATCCAAGTGACTTGGGAGGCTGAGGCAGGAGGATCACGAGTTCAAAGCCAGCCTCAACGATGAGGCCCTAAGCAACTCAGTGAGATCCTGTCTCTAAATAAAACACAAAATAGGGCTGGGGATGTGGCTCAGTGGTCCAGTGTCCCTGGGTTCAATCCCCAGTACCCCCCCCCCCAAAAAAAGTTAGGCGCTGGGGGGCCAGGCATGGTGGTGCATGCCTATAATCCTAGCAGCTCAGGAGGCTGAGGAAGTAGGATCACAAGTTCAAAGTCAGCCTCAGCAACTTAGAGAGGACTTAAGCAACTTGGTGAGATCCTGCCCCTAAATAAAATACACAAAAGGGTGGGGATTTAGCTCAGTGGTTAAGCAGCCCTGGGTTCAATCCTCAGTAATTAAAAAAAAAAAAAAAAAGGTGCTGGAGAACTCTTCTCACATACAACTGTTTGTTACAGAAAATTAACAAGCAGGTTCCATACAGTTCCTATAGCCTGCTCTGTAAGATGGATGACATGCCTGACCCTTGCAGGAAAGGGTCACCAGAGGCAGATGAACCCACCCTGAGATGGACTTGGTACCTTCATGGAAGGCATTAGACATTCAGAAATCTAGGATCCAATAGCAAGAGAGAGGACTCTTTGGAGTCCTCAGGACCACACTTCAGGTTCCAGGTTATAGGCCTCATTCATATGATGGTGAAGAGGCTTTCTCTCAAATGTGTGAGCTAGTTCTTATATTGAGAATACTACTCATTTCACAATAAATTGAAAATCTCTTTTTAATGCTAATTGGCAAAGTCCCTGGCACTGACCAAGATAGATAGCTAAAGTGTTTGTAGTAACTATTTATGGAGTGCAGATGAGGGAACTGAGACAGAGAGAAGGTAAATGACCTGCTTCTCATCATATGGCAAAAAAAAAAAAAAAAAAGGAAAACTGGGCTTGCTCCACGTCATTGAAAGCTGAGACTCAGAAACCAGCAATATCTATTGGTGTTTCAAGACAAGAGGTGGGGCTGAGGATGTGGTCCAGCGTAGAGCCCTTCCTACCATGTAGGAGACACTGGTTCCATCCTCAATGTCACAAAAGGAAGGAAGAAAAAAAAGGTATCAAAAAAGGAAGGAGAGAATAAAAGAAAGGAAAAGGGAAGAAAAGACAAAGGGTAGATAAAGTCAGCCTAGGAAGTTGTGATCATCAAAGTTCAAGTACTAGCAGAGGAGATAGCCTAGTACTTTGTTCCCAGTGACTGATACACACTTCATTTAAATAAATGAATATTGATTGAATGAATTTGGGAAGTAGCCCGAACAATGGTAGGCAAACCTGGGGAACCATTATTCCCAAGCCAAGAAAGAAAAATGTTCAAAAGAGGGGACTAGCTGGGTGTGGCGGTGCACGCCTGTAATCAGGCAGGAGGATCATGAGTTCAAAGTCAGCCTCAGCAATTCATGGAGTCTCTAAGCAACTTAATGAGACCCTGTTTCAAAATAATCAATAAAAAGACCTGGGATGTGGCTTAGTGGTTTAGCACCCCTGGGTTCAATCCCTGGTACCAAAACAAAAACAAAAGCACAAACAAAAACACAAGAAAGAAGGAAGAGGGAAAAGAAGGAAGAAGAAGAAGAAGGAAGGAGGAGGAGGAGGAAGAGAAAGAGAAAGAAAAAGGGAAAGAAGAGAGCAGTCAGCATACTACTTATTGAAAAGAGGTCAAACTAAAACCCAAGAAGTGATCCTGGATCACTTCCCAAACAAGAAAGTCATTAATGATGAGCAGTCTCTTGGGATGGTAGAGCAGGTGTGCTGGCAAATGTTTAACCATCAACTCTCCCCACAAAGAATATGCATTTTTTGTTTGTTTTTGAAAATGTGCATTTATATACATGCACAAGTTTATTATAAATTTTACTGTATTATAGCACAGAACTTATAAATCATAATAAAATATACAATATTATTTACTATTATTTACTATTATTTATTCTTTTTTTTTTTTTTTTTTTGCGGTCCTGGGGATTGAACCCAGGGCCTTGTGCTTGCAAGGCAAGTACTTTACCAAGTGCTGAGCTATATCCCCAGCCCTAAATTCCATTCTTTTTTAAAATACATTTTTAGTTATAGATGGACACAATGCCTTTATTTACCCATTTTTTTATGTAGTGCTTAGGGTCAAACCCAGCACCCACACATGCCAGGCAAGTGATCCACCACTAAGCCACAACCCCAGCCCCATAGTTCCATTCTTGTACTTGTGATTTCATAAATGGAGTAGTTGCTGGGCGCGGTAGCTCACACCTGTAATCCAAGCGACTTGGGAGGCTGAGCCAGGAGGATCTCGAGTTCAAAGCCAGCCTCAGCAACTTAGCGAGGCCCTAAGCAACTCAGTGAGACCCTGTCTCTAAATAAAATATAAAATAGGGCTGGGGATGTGGCTCAGTGGCCGAGTGTCCCTGAGTTCAATCCCTAGTTCCAAAAAAAAAAAAAAAAAAAAAAGTAGTAGTTTTTTAGTAACTACAAGTGTAGCTCAAACATGAAATAAAGATATATGTTGAAATTTCACTGGTTTATCAATGACTTGAGTGACTTCTTTGTCAAATCAGATAATAATTTTTAAATCCTAAGAATATTTGCAGTACTAGGGATTGAACAGGAGTGATCTACCACTACAGTACCTCCTCAGTGCCCCCCCCCCCACACACACATCTTTCTTTATGAGACAGGGTCTCACTAAGTTCCCAAGGCTGGCTCAAATTTGCAGTCCTCCTGCTTCAGTCTACTAATTTGCTAGGGTTACAGGTGTGACCACAGCACTATATCCTAAGAATATTTGGATTGTTCTATTCACAATGTAAGTTACAGACATAACACTTGTAAATTTAATCTGCATTAACATTTTCTGTACCACTTTCTTAAATGTAGACAAATAACAAAGCCTGATTTGTAGCATTTGCCAATTTCTGTAGTGTAAATATTCCTGCTAATGTCTAGTTCAAACCACCTACAAGTAAATAAATTAGTTGGGAACAGATGCACAATAAACCATCATTCTATATTATTTCTACTATAAGATACAGTAAACACAAACACAAGAGTGTATAGCAATAAAACAATCTGGAATGAAAGAATTTTGAGTATTTATTTCCTCTTTTTATGTTATACTTATTTTATTTTTTGGTACCAGGGATTGAACCCTGGACCTCAAGCTCTCTTAAGTGTGTACTCCTTCTGCTGAGTTACGTTCCAGCCTAACTATAGTTTATTTAATTGTAAGTTTACATCAAATAACTTTTAATAATGGGTAGGTTTAAAATGGGCCCATAAAATTCCTGATAGTTAGCTTTCTCTGCAGTGGGGGCGAATGGAGGCAGACTGCAAGGGAATGGGACAGACCTTACCTATAAAGGCATTAATCATGGCCAGCAAGGTACATGCCCCAGTTAAGCGCCAGGAGTTCAAACTGCTCAATATTCTTTACCACACCTTGGGCAAATTAATCTCTACTCCATAGCACCTTTCTACTCCATAGCACCTTTAAGTCTCTTTTTTTTTTTTTTTGAACCAGGGATTGAACTCAGAGGCACTCAGCCACTGAGCCACATCCTCGGACCCATTTTGTATTTTATTTAGAGACAGGGTCTCACTGAGTTGCTTAGTGCCTTGCCCTTGCTGAGGCTGGCTTTGAACATGTGATCCTCCTGCCTCAGCCTCCCGAGCTGCTGGGATTACAAGCATGCGCCACCACGCCTGGCTACCTTTAAGTCTCTTTTGTAGCACTTTTCACAATTTGCAGAATTAAATCACCCTGGGTGAACCAGAAATTGTTTCTTTTCTGTATTAAACATAAGATTTATGATGGTGAGAGCTGAGTATGGGTCATATTCACATCTATTCCATTAGTTCCAATTGCATCACTTTGCGTATAGAGTTCAGTAAGTATTGAATGAATGCTAAGGAGGAGGCCTTCTATGAAGATTGACAGAAAACATGTGTGTAAGGCATCATTCAATAGTGTCACCTTGTATGATTTTTGTTTATTTTTGTAATGGTGTGGTCTCTGCCATTCAGGACTGAAAAGTGTAGAGAACCTTCCCAACCTACACTGAAATTGAGAATATTCAACCTGTGACATGACAGATCATCAGATTCGTGTAATTTATGTTTCTATAATGCCTAATTGTATGTGTATTAATGACTTCCTTTTGAATGTTATTATCAGTACTGGCAAGGAGGAGTGTTCTCATCAGACTACAGACTTAACAAACAAACAAAACAAAAGGTGCTCTCACCCTGAGCAAGTAGTCCTGTAATGTTGAAGGCTTGACAATATACCACTTGAAATAGTTAAGTATGACTGACACGTTAGAGAAAAGGAGCTTGGAGTTAAAACAAGTGGCAATACACATTTGTAAGGCTGGTGGCTCAGGAGTCTGAGGCAGGAGGATCTCAAACTAGAGCCCAATAAAAACAGGTTAGAAACGCGACAAAAGACAAAGCACGCCTAGAATCACCACCAAGCTCTGCAAGCAGCAAGTATGCCAGCACGGACACAATCATAGTGCTAATGAAAAAAAAATTCTGCAACTTGCTTCGCACATTCTTTAGCAGTCTTTTAGAACCAAAAAATAAAAAGAATTCAGATCGTCAGGAAGAATCAGATAGGAGCAATCAGGGTGTTGCAAGTCCTGATTACGCAGAGACGCTAATCACGTTTCATGCGAACTCCGATCATCATGTTCTATCTGCCCTCCCAAAGGAGGAACAGGTAAGGATTATCCCACCTGACGATACGAACAGCTGGTGCCTATTCCATACTCAGGAGAAAAGATTCCGCTGTAAGCTACGGTGAGTATACACCAAGTTATCTTGACCAACTGAGCTACTAAGGGTTCTTTCAATGCTAGAGCTGCATTTATTCTCAAATCTTTTAAAATAATTTTTTTTTCATTCCGCGCCAAAAAGGGGAGAAATCGATTGCTCCCAGAATGCGCTGCTCGCATACTCGCTGGGAGCTCTGATTGCACCGTTATTTACATATCCCCGCCCACTTCCTTCCGCCCGACATCTACCGTAAAAATCGAAATAGAAGCGATACTGGTAATCTTACCGTCAGCAGGGCTGAAAAACAGTCTTTCTTTTCTCCAGCAGTTTAGCTACCCCAATAGTCTCCTGCAAATTGTATAAATCTTGCCCTTATTATAAAATATATTTTATTACAAGGCACTAAAGAAAACGCTAATCTCATATTTGGGAGATGATTATCCCACTACCATCCTTCACCAGAAATAGTTTGAGGGGAGAGGGAGAAGGACCTGAAGCCTATGCTTTCCTTCTTCCAGGTACGGTAAGCAGCCTCTGGCTTCTCCAGCCTTCGTTCCTACTTTCTTTTCCATCGTGAAGGTGATCAAAAAGGTTTCTTTTTCAGCCCAAGGACAGCGATGAATAAAGTCACTTCAGTGACAGCTGGGAGGGCACTGTGGAAGGGAGGGAATGAGTTCAGGGTCCCTTCCGATATAAATACCCAAATCTCCAAACCAGAGACCCCACCCCCTAATCTAAGGGATTGGGATAAGAGTGAGGAATGCAATTTCAAAAGACTACAAGATGTTAAGTGGATCTGGTATTTCATACATGGAGGAAAGCCCTGGATAGGGGAAACCTTCAGATTTGGGGTAATCCTTCCTCCCCCATTCCCAAATAGTGAATGTTACCACACCTGCAGAAGACAAAAATGTACCAGTATGTGGTACATTCCCAGCGCTCGAATATGAAGAAGGACAGAGCCACAGATGCACTACAGTGAGCCCCAATAGCTTGAAAATGCACCAGAGTCAAGGAAAGTCTTTGGATCCACAGGTAGTGATGGACCCAAAATGGTGTCAATGGGGCTGGCATCTGAACCAGAGTTAATCTCTTGCTTTTCTCACCATATTGCAAGGACGACAGTCATCAGCCCTGTCTCTTGAATTTTAGGACAGTCATGTGAGTAGAGGCCAGAGCTGAGTTTGGCTAGATCTGACCATCACTGCACACCTAGGAATCAGCCTGGACCCCTCAGGTGAGGTAAGGTAGGTTCTCTACCTAACCCAGGCCACACTCTGCAGGCATCACCCCCCAGAGCCTTGGTCCTCCCCTGGTCCACAGTTCAAGAGCAAGAGCCTTCCCTGCTCCACGTGCCTCAATTCCCTGGTCTCTTCTGAGGGCTTTATATTTTTACACCCTCCTACAGCAGTGTTTATCACACTAACTTACAAGTGCATGTCTGTGTGTCTGCCTCCTTCCATGTGGGAATCTCTATGCCCAGTGCATAGCAGGGCTTAACAAATGTTTGAAAATTGTATTACATCCCCACACTGCCTTAGATCTCAACTGGATTCTTTTTGCTTGCTAGGGCAGAAACCATTGTGCTAGAAAGGACTAGTTGGATGAAGGGAGTCGCAAAGGAAGAAAGGATACAGATGAGACTCTGAGTACTGTTGAACATGGAAATTCCTGAGAAGAAACCGGCCAGCTCCACTGCAAAGAGGCCCAGGGTGACAGAGAGCGCTGTCACCAGCCTGCGGAGAGAAGGGGATTGGCTCAGACCTTCAGGACTTCTTGAAGACCCTTTCATTCCCACCACCTCTAGTCAAATAACCCGGCCCCGAGAGCTCACTGAATGTCTTGCTTCTCATATTCCTCGGGGGTGAACCTGAGAGGCAGGCAAGCTTGGATGTTGCTGTCCTGAGGAGCAGGGCAGAAAAGAAAAGTGAAAGATGGGCGGACTGAGGGGAGTGGAAGGACCCAAAGAGGGAAGGTCCTGGAGAAGAGGCGCTGTTGGGGTGGGACAACTCGGAGATGGGAAAGGGGATGAAAGGAGGGACGGCAGCTGTGTGTCTTACCCGGGACCAGAATAAGGTGATGACGACCACTAGATGCGCCAGGAGTGTCAGGAAGCGAGAGGGCACGAGCCCCGAGATCCGACCCATGACCTTTGGGGACACAAGCACGGCCTCAGAGGCCGGGAGTCTAAAGAGGATCACTCCTGAAGTCGCGTCTGCGAGCGTGCAAAAGCGGAGGCTTACGCCTACTTCCCGCGCACTCTAGCGCTGCCCAGTTGTCTTGGTAACTGCGTAGGCCCGCGCTACGCCTCTTTCTCCGAAAATCTCGCGAGAGGAGTAAATTCACGAGTTGCCACGGGTAATCTGGGTGTCAGGGGTTGGTAGCCGTAGGTGAAGTGCCGCTACCTTTTAGCTTCTGGCCAGCCGTCTGCGGCTGAGAATGGACGTTGTGGCAAGCCCGGCATCACCGAATCTCTCCACTCAGGGCCGGCAAATGGAAACCTGCCCTTACCTAGCCCGGGAACACCCCGGCCTGCCTACGCTGATATCCCTGCCGTCTCCGGATCCCCCTACGTAGCCCAGGATGACCCTTCGCATAAGAGTCGCCCAGGATCGCTGCACTCCACGCCGGCTAAGGTTACCGCCGTGCCAAAATATGGATATTTTCGCCTTCCCTCATCTGCATCCCTTTAGCTTTCCACTGCCCTGGGTCGGAGAAAGCAAGAGAACCGAACGTGGGGAAGCTGGAGTCGCTAGAAGGTCCGGTAGTCTTTTGTTGTCACAGAGCTCTTGGTTGTCGACGACCCCAGACACCTTGGCTCAGTTTGAGGAGGAATTTTGCCGAGTGCAGAAGACAGCCAGGAACCTGGATCTAGAGTGAGAATGAAGTCCGAATTTTGGGAACAGAGTGGAATCACCAGGGTCAAAAGCGGGGTAGGCGAGTGGAAGAAAAGAATAGAAGTTTCTACGTCCCTGGGAAGCTTAGAGCTGGGTGGGACGCAGACCCATACAGACCCAACTCCGATTTCATTATCGCTTTGAAGTGCTGGATCCCCCTGCGTTGTTCAGCTATAGGCCAAGAACCTCCTAAGGGAGACCTGATTGACCTTTAGGACTCAAGGAAAATCCCTGCGGATCAGAAAGTTCTCACCATGTTCTTTGCTCACAGTAAAGTCCCATCCTTTGGGGACCTGGGCCTATTTCCCAGGAGAACAACCTCTCTCCTCCCCAATCCCTCTCAGTGCTTTTAAGTCAGACTAAATGACAAACCCAAGAGGAATTCTAATTCATTTATTCAACAAGTATTTAATGACTGACTAGTAAGTACCAGGGACTGTGCTGGGCTATTGGCACACAAGACATAAGTTCTTACTTTCCTTTAGTTTATATTCAGGAAGGGAGATCAACCACAAACATGCATACAAATAGCAAACCTGCAAGGTAAAAGGTACTATAAACAAAATTCTAAAAGAAAAACAAAATAATATGGTCAAAGGATGGCTCTTTGAAAAATGGAGATTTGTCCTTAAACTTGTTTTAGGGAATCAGGCCAAAAGTGAGAAGAAATGTGTTTCTGACTCTCAGGAATCCAAGGAAATAATAAATGAAACTCCTTTTTCTGAATCAGTGGGTGAAAAAAAGAATTTTTAAAAAATCAAAGCTTTTTGGTCAAGATCATGGAAGAAAAGACAGGAGCTCTTCCAAGTCAAGAGAGTCTAAAGAGAAATGTCAAATTTGATATCACAACTTTAACATGAGATCCTGAATTGGGGAAAAAAAAACTTTTTCTTTTATTATAAAGGACACTAGTAGAACAATTGACAATTTTTCTTTAACGTTTGTAGCTTACATAATGGTATTGCATCAGTATTAATTTCCTCATCTATTTGTTTTGTGGTGCTGAGGATCAAACCCAGTATCTTTTGTATCCTAGCTAGGCGAGCACTGTATCATTGAGCTGATTATTGCACTGACTTTCAAGCATATACACTGAAGTACTTGAGCAAAGGGGCATTATGTCTGTAAATTACTCAAATGGCTCAGAAAAAAAATACATGAATTTATATATGGAAAGACAATGATAAAGTAAGCATGGTCTGAGTGAAGGCACAGTGGAATTTTTTTGTATTATTTTTGCAGTTTTTCTGTAAATTGAATTACTTTTCTAAAAATATGAGGCTGGGTGCAGTGGCTCACATGTGTAATCCCAGCAACTCAGAAGGCTAAGGCAGGAGCATCCCAAGTTTGAGGTCAGCCTCAGCAACTGAGTGAGACCCTGTCTCAAAATATAATAAAGAACTGGAAATGTAGCTCAGTGGCAGAGCTTGGTGGCCCTGGGTTCAATCCCCAGGACTATAAATTAATTAACTAATTAATTTAGAATAAACTTTTTAAAAGTTTTAGTCTTTCCTCCCCTTTGGTGCTGAGAATTGAACCCAGGGCCCTGTACATGATATATCCTATCACTGAGCTACATCTCAGCCTCCCTTCTGAGTCTTATGTAGCATTATCATTGAGACATTAAATAACATTATAAAACAAGAAGAATGCTTTCTAGCTTTGAGGGTTCCTATGTGTTGAATTCCTGTATATTGAAACCTTTTTTCCCTGTGATACTGGGGGTCAAAACCAGGGCCTCAAGCATGCTAGGCAAGTGTTCCACCACTGAACTTATCCAAAATTCCTGAATATTGAAATTATTTAAAGACATTTTCATATAAAACCACTTCCTTTTTTTCTGACATCCTGCAGATGTCAGAATTTTGGATCAAGTTGATGTGTGGATTGTTAGTGATTTTTGAATCATAACTTAGGATGACTTATGCAGACCAAAATCATAAAATCAGAAAGGCATTAAGCATTTGAATAGAGAATGAGGTACTAAAAGAAAATGCTTCTAAGTATGCTTTTTATCTTCCACAGAGTGAAACAAATGTATACACATTCCATTCAAACTGTAGGGGAAAAAAATAAAATAAAACCACTTCTTTAGAAGACAGCACATACTTTTCCTTATAATAGAGGCAGTGTGATCACCAAAGTTTTCTTTTTTTGGGGGGGGTTGGGGAACCGGCATTGAACTCAGGGACAATCAGCCACTGAGCCACATCCCCAGTCCTGTTTTGTATTTTATTTAGAGACAGGGTCTCACTGAGTTGCTTAGGGCCTCACTAAGTTGTTGAGGCTGGCTCTGAACTCACGATCCTCCTGCCTCAGCCTCCCAAGTCACTGGGATTACAGTCTTGCACCACCACGCCCAGCTCAAAGTTTTCTTTAATCCTATAAAATAAAAACTATGGAAATCAAATATTATCCAAATATTATTCAGTGTGCAAAGAAGATTCTCTTCTTGACTGTTGTATCCATTCAAGGTTCTGAAAATATTTTCAAACCTCCCCCATCTCAGGAGGGACAAATGAAACCATCATGTACAGTGGACAAAACTGCTCTTCTCCTTTGCAATGACCTCATTGCCATTTGACTCCTAAAATGAGTGACAATGATTCATCTAATTTACTATGGGCTATACGTGTCTTCTT
The DNA here is from genome assembly GCA_020662805.1 of Glaucomys volans. Lineage (NCBI taxonomy): Eukaryota > Metazoa > Chordata > Mammalia > Rodentia > Sciuridae > Glaucomys > Glaucomys volans. The sequence goes on from JAJEJO010050227.1 coordinate 135,506, forward strand.
ATCTTTCAACACAGAAATTAACAGTGTAGCAGATATGCAAACTTTCTTAGGACACAGAAAATATGTGAAAACTGAAGGGTTTATGCTTTTCTTCCCTCTATCAGAAACTTATGTGCATTTTCTCCTAGGAATCAAAAACCCAGGCTGAGCTCTCCTGGTGAGAGTTTATCAAAGGAAGGAAGCTGTGTCATAGGGCAAAGGTGAGGAAAATCTTGGACTTGCTTTTGCAAGATTTTCCAAGGTCCCTGAATAGAATGAAAAGTCAGCTATGTGAATATCTGGGGAAAAAGCATTGCAGTGAGAGGGAAGAGCAAGTGGAAGGGTGATGGGAATGAGCCAAGTGTGTTTGTTGCATAGAAAGGAAACTAATGTTTCTGAAGCCCAGTGATAAAAGAGGAAGATCAGAGTGAGGTTGGAGAGGCAGATAAGAGCCATATCTTGTCAGGTCTTGCACCCAATGGGAAGGGACATGGTCAGAGTTGTATTCTAGACAATGACTCTGGCTGTAACACAAAGAATGAATTTTGGTGGGGGAGGGGTGGGTACTGGGAATTGAACCCAGGGCCACTTAACCACTGAGCTACATCCCAGCCCTTTTTTATTTTTTCATTTTGAGACAGGGTCTTGCTAAGACACTGAGGGCCTTGCTAAGTTGCTGAGGCTGGCTTTGAATTTTTCATCTTCCTGCCCCAGTCTTCCAAGTTGAAGAATTACAGACATACACCACCATGCACAGCAGAGAATAGATTTTAAGATTTTAAGCAGAAGATGAATGAGAAACACCCAGCATTATCTAGAAAAGACAGATTGAGGCTTGGACCAGGTTGGAGATAAGAAAGTGGAGTGAAGTAAAGGGAATCAAGAGGTATGAAGATGAAGAACGTCTGGACATGGGGCTTTGAGTAGATGAGAAAAAGAAAAGGGGCACTCTAACCCAGTCCTATTTATTTATTTATTGAGACAGAGTCTGGCTAAGTTGCCCTGGGTCTTGCTAAAGTGCTGAGGCTGGCCTCGAACTTGCAGTCCTTCCTCAGCCTCTTTAGTCACTGGGATTTGAGGCAAGCACAACCATGGCTCCTTTTTCTTCTTTTTCTCCTTTTTTTATAGAGGTGAAATTTAATACTGTAAAAGAATGATTTTTTTGTTGTTGTTACAGTCCTGGAAATTGTACTCATAGCCTCACACGTGCTTAGAATGATTTAAAAGTGTAACATTCAGTGACCTGTAGAGCATTCACAATGTTGTGCAACCACCACCTCTATCTAGGTCCAAAACATGTTCATTCAGCTGTCATTCCATATTCCTCTCTCCTTCATTCCCTGGCAATCACTAATCTGCTTTCTGTCTCCACAGATTTACTTACTCTGGGTATTTCAAATAAATGGAATGATACAATATATGACATTTGGCTGGGGCATGGTGGTGCATATCCCAGCAACTCAGGAGGCTGAGGCAGAATGATCACGAGTTCAAAGTCAGTCTCAGCAGATTAGTGAGGCACTTAGATAAATATAAAATAAAATATAAAAAGGGTTGGGGATGTGGCTCCGTGGTGGAGTGCCCCTGGGTTCAATCCCCAGTGCCAAAAAAAAAAAATCTATCTTAACAGGGATGAACAATCAAAACAACTGCTGTGTTTAAAGTCACTTTAAATAATTCTCCTGATAGTTAACACACAGAGTTTTTATACATTGGATTCAGTGGTTCTGTGTTAGTTCCTACTTTTATGCATTGCTTTATTGTCCATGTGGAAAATTCAAAGACTCTACAAAAAACCTCCTGGAATTAATACATGAATTTCAAAGTCAGCAGATGTAAGGTCAACCTACAAAAGTTAATTGCTCACCTATATACCAGTAGTGAACAATTTGAACTTTACAAAAAAAATTATAATAGCACCAAAGGGAAAAAAAGAATTATAAAGGTACAAATCTATAAAATATGTACAGGATCTGTACATAGAAAACTACACTGATAAAAGAAATTAAAAATCTAAATAAATGTTCATTAATTGGATAGGTGTCAGTTCTTCCCAATTGGATCTCAATTAAATCCTAATCAAAATCCAACAGCTATTTTGTATATATCAATAAAAAAGACAAAATGATTCTGAAGTTTATACGGATAGCTTTTACTTTTTTTTCCTGGTGGTGTTGGAGATTGAATGTAGGGGCTTCATGCTAAGCACCTCTTCCTACCATCAGATAGCTCAGATCCAACCTGTGTGAAAGAAGCCTGAATGCGGAGAAATCTACATGTATCACTGAACTTGACATACTACTCTGGGTCTTTGGGACCCTTTATGTCTTGGAGCTTTCCCCTACTCCATGGATAACCGCTCATACAGTTTGGGCATAGTCATTCCATTCAACATGTGTTGGCTACTCTGGAAAAAGTACAAAGATTGTACTTTTTGCAGAAGGCCACCAGACCACCAGGCCTGGGTGGTCTCCAGACCAGTTATTGAAAATAGGCTTGTCACAGTTCAGTGGCCTGTCCTGCTCATAAACTAGTCAGACATAGCACTGGAGGCCTCTGCCATCAGGAGGCCCAGAGCCCACATCATCAGGGAGGACTGAGGTACCATTGATGTCATTGCCCTTCATGTTGACCATCAAAAAATGGTGCCATTCTCTGTATTTGGGAGCCTGCCTGCTGGGAGCATCCAGGTCTGTCAGAATCAAGGTGTAGAGTTTACCTGGATCACAACCATCTCACACAATATGGATGGGTCTGTTTTTTCTTTTTTTTATCCTTAATGGGTGGACTTAATGCTTTGTCCCTCTCCTCCACTTCCACTCAGCATAGGTGTGTTGTAGCCCCTCCTCCAGGCCCAATTGTCTGGCCCACAGCTGAGGCTTACCTGCTTGGCCTGACAGAGCCCGCAGCTGGGCACAGAGTGCAGCAGGAGGTTCTATGTCCTGGAATCATACACAAACTGGTGAGAGGCTGTGCATGTTCAGAGACCTCACTTGTGTAAGTGCCCAGGCCAATGCCTCAACTTTTCTGTTTTTACTTAATCTTGTTTTCTTATTATGTTAAACATCTACACAATTCCAAAGTTGAAATCCACAAAATAAAGTACATTCAGAAAAGCAAGGCCTTAATTGCCTGATCCCTGCCTATGGATGTCTTGTCCAGTCGCCTGTCATCTGCCACTGTGGACCTCTGGACTGCCTTGATGCTGAATGCCCTTAACTGTCTGCACCCCACCCAACAGAGAACAAGCACTTGGGGTTACTTCCCCCAACTTCGCCCCATTTCAACAAGAAGCAGTTTGGAGATGTTGTCATCCATTTTCCCCATAGAAATGGAAAGTAGAGATTGACAGTGGGGAAATGCAAGAGTGGTCCACTTTATGCTTTGAATATAAGCCCTTGCTGCTCTGCCACTGCAACTGATTTTTATTTTTATTTTTTTTTTTGGAACCAGGGATTGAACTCAGGGACACTTGGTCACTGAGCCACATCCCCAGCCCTATTTTGCATTTTATTTAGAGACAGGGTCTCACTGAATTGTTTAGGGCCTCGCTAAATTGCTGAGGCTGACTTTGAACTCGCGAGCGATCCTCCTGACTCAGCCTCCCAAATTGCTTGGATTACAGACGTGCACCACCATGCCCGGCTGCAATTGATTTTTAAAATGCACATGTTTCTTTCTCTTCCTCTCTCCCTGCTCCCCTAATCTCTCCTCATCCTGAATCTCAGGGGAAACAGGATTACCTTTCTTCCCCATTTTAGGCAGATTTATCTGTCTCTGAGTATACACCCACGATAGGAATGATGTAATCCAGACTTTGGGGATAGCACCAGAAATTACTATCTCCCAAATTAGCAAGTCAATTACAACTTCAACAGAGGCCATGTGAAATGTAGCCTTTGAATAACCTCTTTAAAAACCTCCTGTTCCTGCTGATGGGCAGAACCACAGCCTTTGACAGGAGTCCCCTGTGTTTCTCCTCTGCTTTCAATCAATAAACATTTCCCTTTTGCTCAATAAAAAAAAAAGGCAAGGTCTATGATTTACCTTTCCATTAAAAATGGCTATTGTAAGCCAGACACGGTGGCACACGCCTGTAATTCCAGTACTTGGGAGGCTGAGGCAGGAGGATCTCGAGTTCAAAGCCAGCCTCAGCAACTTAGCAGGTCCCTAAGCAACTCAGTGAGATCCTGTCTCTAAATAAAATACAAAATAGGGCTGGGGATGTGGCTCAGTGATGGAGTGCCTCTGGGTTCAATCCCCAGTACCAAAGTAAATAAACAATTTCATTTAAAATGAAAAAATAAGGGGAAAATTTACATTATTATTTATTATTATTATTATTATTATTATTATTATTATTACTGCGGTACTGGGGATTGAACCCAAGGGTGCTTACCCACTGAGCCACATCCCCAACCCTTTCTGCTTTTTAATTTTGAGACTTTTTCTCCCCAAATTTCTTAGTGCCTTGCTAATTTGCTAAGGCTGGCCTTGAACTTGCAATCCTCCTGCTTCAGCCTCAAGTTGCTGGGCTGGGATTACACCATGTCCAGCAAAAAATAACTTTGATGGCAACACTTTACAGTCCTTAGTCTTCCAGCTTTCTGCCTCTGGACCAGCACTATCCAACAGACTTTCTATGACAACGAAAATATTGCATATTGCCTCTATCCTATATGGTATCCAGTTAGCTCAGTGTAGCCACTGAACACTTAAAATGTGGTTAGTGGGACTGAGCAACTACATTTAATGATTTTAGTTGTTGCATGTATGAACATGTAATGACAAATCCCATCATTATGTGCAGCTATAATGCATCAATAAAAAATGTGGAAAGGAAAAAAATGTATACATTAAATGTATGTAGTTTATTGTCTATTTAATTGGGACTGGGGTTGTGGCTCAGGGGTAGAATGCTTTCATAGCACGTGTGAGGCACTGGGTTCAATCCTCAGCACCACATATAAAGAAGTAAATAAAATAAAGGTACTGTGTCCATCTACAACTAAAAAAAAAAAATGGATTTTGTTGTATTTGAAAAGTCCTATATCGAATAGCCAATCCAGGAGGTACCATATTGGGCACCATAAACAAATGAAGTTACATATTAGATTTTAAAATCTGGAAAATGGTAGGATGAATAGAGGAAATTTAAACATCAGAGAGAACTCTATGTCTGCAACAGAGGCTCTGTGTGCCTGAAGATCAACTCCATGTTCCCTGGGAAGCATACTCAACTGACCCAACTTCTCTTTCTACCCAAATCTTCTGCCTTCACCACATACTCTTCAGCTTCCCAGACACAAACTTCTTTCAGGTTCTTGATCATCCCAATGCTTTGGCAAAAGCTATCCCTCATTAACTGCATACATACTTACTGAACACATATTCCAGGAATTGTTTGAGTCCTAGGAATAAACATTTTCTAGTCTCTACTAATCAACGGGGGGATACACCAAGAAAAAATTCAAATATATTTTAAGCGCTATCTTGGAGGGCATACAGGAAAGTCCTTCTCCTCCAGAAGTGGAGAGGAAGGAGGTTCTGAATTGAACATTGAGGGTCAAACAGGTGAAAAAAGGACTTTGAAATATGACCAAGCAAAACCAGAGACAGTGGCACCAAGACAGCTAGGAGTTTAGACAACTTAAAAGGATTCAGTATAGTTGCAACATGGGAGGTGAGGAATGAGTGGCTGAAAAATAGAGCAAAGATCAGATACTACTACTTCTAACAATGATAATTGAAGGATTATTACCAGCCAGGATCTGAGCACTTTATCTCTAGCAAATGGACTAATAGTGATAGGTTTGAATCTTTATCACTTTATAGATAGGGAATTGAGACATAGGAAGGTTAAAAAAGTAGCACAAGTTACACAGCTACAAGTAGTAAAGCCTGTGTATAAACCCTGGCACCCAGGTTCTAGAGCCCGCATGCCTAACAGTAGCACTCTGCTGCTTAACCCTAAGGGTCCACACAAGACAGTAAGACTTAATCCCAAAGGTGATGAGGCTCTGATTTTCTTTCTTTCTTTCTTTCCCTTTCTCTCTCCTTTTTTTTTTTTTTTTTTTTTTTTTTTTTTTTTTTTTTTGTACCTGGGGTTGAACCTAAGGAGACTTAACCACTGAGCAACATTTACAATCCTTTTAATTTTTAAATTTTGAGATAGGTTCTTGCTAAATTGCTTAGGGCATTGCTAAATTGCTCGGACTTTTTTTTTTTTTTTTTTTTTTTTTTTGGTACTGGGGATTGAACCCAGGGGCACTCCACCACTGAGCCACATCCCCAGCCCTATTTTGTATTTTATTTAGAGACAGGGTCTCACTGAGTTGCTTAGGGACTCGTTAAATTGCTGAAGCTGGCTTTGAACTCGCGATCCTCCTGCCTCAGCCTCCCTAGTGTTGGGATTGCAGGCATACGCCACCGCGCCCGGCTAGACTGTTTTTGAACTTGCAATCTCCTGCTGTAGCCTCCCAAATTGTTGGGATTACAGGCATATGCCACTTCCCCTGATGAGACTGATTTTAAGCCAATGAGAGATGGAACCATGTTTGCACTTTTAAAAGATGATAATCTTTGGAGGCAAAGCCGTCAGAGGAGTGTTACCATAAGCCAGCAAGAGAGACCAAGGGGATGGCAATGGGAAACGGAAATGGGGGCTGAGAGAATTACTAAGGAAATGACTGTACTTGGTGACTGGAAACGGGATACATGGGAGAGGGAAGAGAGACTCAAAGATGAGTCTCTCTGCCTCTTACTGACCATTCACAGGAAGTGCAGAAGGACTGAGAAGAAGAGATGACACAATCAAGTGGAGGTGTACAGCAGGCACTAGACATCTGGGTCCAGAGATGGAAGTAGGATCCAAGAGCCCTGAGCATACAGGTGACAGCTAAAGCCAGGAAACATGTGTAGCATGAGGACAGAAGCCTAAACCTGGAGGAAAACAAGGACATAAGAACAGAAAAAGAGAGACTGATTGGGGAGGTGAAGGTCAACAACCCAGTGTCATGACAATCATAGAAGAATGCTCTTAGAGAAGTTATTGGAAATCAGGTAAGGCCAGGCCTGAGAAGCATCTGTGGGCTTTGACTTCTCTGTGGTCCTTGATGAATTTTGAGAGAGCTGCGGGACAAGAATGTGGGTGGAAAGGGCAGGAGTGAGATACAGATGACCTTCTCCATCTTGGCCCTTTGAACTCCTCCTTCAGGAAGCAAATGGGATCTCCTCCAGTTTGGAGTATCCCTTTTTAGAAGTTCCCAACCCTGTCTGGGGGGCTTTAAAAAATACTGATGTTTATGGTGACGGAAACTGGAACAGTGGTTGCCTCTGGGAAGGGAGGGTTGTGAATCCCCTGAGAAGAAACATGGGGTAATTTTCTGGACTGATGGAAATGCCCTCCATCTTGAAAGGACTGAGAGCTTCACGGGTGAATTTATGGTGTCCACACTCATTAAAATGCACACTTAACATTTGTGCTTTTCATCATAAACTATGCCTCAAAAATTTTGAGCACCAATTTTTCCAAAAGTATTAAATACTTTTCTGGAGCAGTTAAAATCTCTGAACCCGGGGACCGGGTTGGGTATTTTGGAAGGCTCGGAAGGCTCGGAAGGCGACTGTTAAAAGGCTCCTGCGTGGTGCTGCAGGAGCTGATCGCCCTCCTCTTCAGGTGCCTTGGGTTCTGGCACAGCTCCATCTTGTTCCTTCAATTTGTTCGGCTTAATTCTGTCCCTGTTGGACTGTGAGCTCTGATAGCCCATTTGATGAGCTCAGCGCCCTCCGGCTCCGGCTTGGTCAAGAGGCCAGAGCCCATTGCCCTGTCGGGTGCCGTCCGCGCAGTTCTGCTCAAGGAGCCAGGTTCCATTTAAAGGATTTTCAGAAACGCAGTAAAGCTTTAGATTCTAGCATGTCAATCACCAGTTGCCGCTGCCCAGATATACAATGGTTATGAAGAAATCTATTCGAAAGCACGGCCGGCCGGCCTCGTGGCGCAACGGTAGCGCGTCTGACTCCAGATCAGAAGGTTGCGTGTTCAAATCACGTCGGGGTCAGTTGCTTTTCTAAGGTTACCTTTATTGAATTCTACTATCAATTTTGATCCAGTCCCAGTACTCGGCGAAGAAACAAATCTTAAGGGACCACGGTTAAGGGAGGGCTTCAGGTGAGAAACGCCAAGGCCGCCCCGTCGAGGGACCCTAGTGATCTCGCTGGGATTTTTACAGTCGATCCAGACAATTCTGGGACAGGGTGACTCCCGAAGACAAATTCAGCTCCCGACCGCTCAGCCTAGAAGAGAGGTGAGCACTCTCGTACACGAGGGTATCACTGGGTCTTTCTAAGTTCTCTCGATAGGGCTGGGCAGGATTCTTGTGAATGTGTTCTCTTCACAACACAGCCATACCCCATCAGCAGGTGTAAGAGCAGGAGGAAGAGTTCACTTCCCAGGGAGAAGTAGCCGAATAACGCGTGTGCGGACGAGGTGGCCGAGTGGTTAAGGCGATGGACTGCTAATCCATTGTGCTCTGCACGCGTGGGTTCGAATCCCATCCTCGTCGTTTCGCGATCGTCCAGGGCGGCGTTCAGTTTTGTAGTCTGTAAGTAAGAATTTATCTTACCACCTCTGGTTATCCCAGATTCAATATTTCAGTATGACTTCTGCAATCTTTCTCTCCCCAGAGGCGACCTTCATCACACGTACTTACCCTTTCTAGCACTGCAAGCAATACTTGTGTTGACTTGCTACAAAACTGACCTGGCCAAGAAAGTAAGGCTGTAGTAACTTCGGACTGGCGCCGTGGCTTAGTTGGTTAAAGCGCCTGTCTAGTAAACAGGAGATCCTGGGTTCGAATCCCAGCGGTGCCTCCGTGGTTTCTTGTTTTTAAAACAAGTATGATATATAACCTTGCAAGACTCCCAGCACCTTGTGGGCCAGCTCTCTTCTACATTTGCCTACACGTTCATTCGCGGCCCTTCGACGAATCCGCTACGTGCTGTCAGGTATCTCGAATTTTGGGGTTTCAGAATAAGCACCTCTTGCCCCTTGTGTACGTCCTTTTTATGCCTGATTCTGCAGCCAAGCACCGGTGTCGTATCACTTGTGTTTGTCAGTATTGTGGCTCGGCTGTTAATTTGCATAAGTGCTCAGCTGATCGGTTTGAACATTATTGTTTTGTGTTTTCTAAAGTGGTTGCAATCCTGAAAGATTTTCTGAGTAAATGGGCACTAATGACTCTATATAATATCACGTTCAAAAGCTCTCGTCAGATGGCCGGTTAGCTCAGTTGGTTAGAGCGTGGTGCTAATAACGCCAAGGTCGCGGGTTCGATCCCCGTACGGGCCACAGGGGTGTTTTTTTTGTTTTTTTTGTTTTTTTTAAAAATTTATTTATTTATTATATACCAGGGAGGAAGCTCCGACTCGGAGAATGCTAACCAGAGAAAACAGTACCTTCCACCTCGGAACATTTCACACCCGAAAATAAACCTACTCGAGTATAGTTTGAAAAGAGTGATTTGGACTTGCAGAGAAACTGCAGTTCTTTCTGTGATCTGTAATTCTAAATTTCACGACTATAAATGTGGCCTGCGACCTTACTTTGTGTTTTGTAAACAGAAGACTGCCAAGAATTGGGACAAAATTGTCTCAAATCTTTACATGTGGCAATGATCAGCAGAATGTGGCAAATGGTCAGGAAGTGTCAGGAGCTGTCAGGTGTTCCCGATATTATTCCACAGGCAAGATGTTCAACAGTCAGCCCCTGCCTGTCCATTAGGACCTATGAAGATAATCGCTTCCCCTCTTAGAGAACCCTGCTTGCACTTCTGCTTTTACTCAATCTCTGGCGCCCTGTACGATTATCTGTTTCACATTTCCCCGCAGATCTGTTGCCGAACAGCAGGAAGCACTATATCTTTCCCCATCTAAACTGGGACCCCCACCCCACTCTCGGAACCCTCTCCAAGGGAGTTCCATGAAGAAGACCCTCATTCCCATTCCTTTGAATGATGAACCCCTGCAACCCCACACAGATGCAGCCTCAGCCTTAGCAGCAGCAGCACTTTAATTCCACAAAAACTCAGAAAGCCAAAATGAATCAGAACACTCCACAACAGGTGGACTTCGAAACCAGCAACAATTCGACCTGAACCCTGAGAGCAGTGAGACACCTCCCACCTCACCCTCCACCATGCAATATATTCCTCTTAGCTCCATCCCAGTTCTGGTTGGGGAAGTGGTATTGTAGGGGACCAGAGGGTAGAAGCAGCTGGTTAAATATCTGCAGGTATCCATTCTTGCCTGCATGGTGTGTGGCCAGGAGCCACTCAAGCTCCCAAAGCCCCTGAAACCTGAGATGTGGCCACCGGAGTCAGGATGGCCACAATGGGGCTGGGTCTCCTCTGTTCCCTTTTCTTGATCTCGTATGGGAATCATGTTCCCCCCCTCAAGCCGAGACCTTAGACCCTGGGTTCTCAGGCTTGGTGTTCTAGCTAGGGAGGAGAGTTGGAAAAAACAGGGTAGCTACAGATGGCCAACTGAATAGAAGCAAGGCAACATCCCATCCCACCAGGAGAACAGTTGGAACTTCCCCCATATATATCTCCTAAGACCCTTCGAGAGGGCACGGGCCAGCTAAACGCATTTGGAAGAGCCTCCAACGCTGGTCCTCCCATAGCGGGCAGTTACCACCAGGGCTCCTAGACGAGTACTTAGGATCCTGTTGAGCCCTGCCAGGGCTAGGCCCCGCCTCTTCAGCGCTCGAGGTCACTTGCACAGGGCCTCCAACACCTCCAGAGTGCGTCGGATATCTCGGACTTGGCGCGCCAGCCCCTGAACTGGCTGCAGAGCCCTCTCCAGCTCCTCGCAGCGCGCCAGTAGGGTATACATGCCCTTGATGCTCATGTCCACGGCTTCGCCTAAGGAGTCCACCGCATCGCGGTAGGTCTGAATGCAGCCCACGCTCAGCGCTGTCAGCTCCTGCACCGCACCACCCAGCCCGCGAAGCAGGCGGTCCACCCGGCCGCCCAGATCCCGACTCAGCCGCTCCAGATCCCGCAGCACGTCGGGGTCAATGGGCGGGATGGTGGGAGTGGGTGCGGGTGCTAGGCAGGGACGCACCGGGGCAGGGGGAAGGGGCGGAGCGACGCCGCTTAGACGGATCTTGAGTTGCAGGTTGTTGGCGACAAAGTGAGTGAGGTCTCCGTGGCGGCTCACTGTGCCCTCGAGCTCCAGAGGACTGGAAATAGTGGCACGGCGTCCGCCGCCCGCGCTGGACTCCGCACCTCCTGCGGACCCGGAGCCGCCGCACGCCCCACTGAGCCCGTCCAGACTGCGGCTGTCCTGAAGGCGGCTGGAGAACGAGCGGTTAGCCCTGCCAGCCGCTGTCGCCTCTTCGTCAATGTCTTCCTCCTCCTGCTGCGGCTGTTCCACATTCATCTCGACGCCTCTCGGGCTCCCTCGACGGCCAACCCTCTCGGATGCAGGCTTGTCCTCGGGCAGCTCAGGGTCCTTGTGCCGGGAGGACAGGTTCGGGTCGTACTCGGGACCTGGCTCCCCCCGGCGGCTCCGGCTCCCAGACGGCGTCGCTCGGGGGCCAGGCTCGTTTTCCCAAGCCTCCGGTTCCAGCTGGTGGACTATGCTGCTCGAAGTCTTCGGAGACGACCTGGGTTGGCGGCTCGCGCCCCCAACGTTCTTGGCTTCTTCTTCCCCAGACACTCTCAGGCCTGAGGGCGGCTTAGAGGGCGTTCCACCCGGCCCACCGCAGAAAATCGCGGCCTGCTGTTCCGCTAAGGCTAGAAGGTCCGCCTCCGGCCCGGGCCGCCCCCGAGACGACTCCATACTGCGGTTGGGGGCCGGAACGGAGGAACTGGTCCTCCAGGGCTCAGGAGGCGGCGGCGGCGCCTTTAAGGGGCGTTGGTAGAAGGCGCGCCGATTGGCCGCAAAGTGACAATGGTTGGACAGGAAGAACACTTTGATTGGTCGCGGTGACCAGGAAGTCCCGGAAGAAGAGCTGTTATTGAACATCTGAACACACACGAGAGCCAGCCGGGTGTAGGGAAGGAGGTGACAGCTGCTCTCGTCGCCCCGCCCTTTCAGAAAGTTGAAGGGGCAGGTCTTCAAGACCAAGGTTCCCAAATACCGGTGTCCGGCGAGAGCGCGACCCTGACCCCTTCCGCTTATAATTGTCCCGTAAATAATTATTGCTTTGCAAACTCACCAAGTGAGGACCTGACTCCGGGGTCCCGAGACTCTTGGGATGGAAATAATATATCCTGTTAGGACCCTAGGGATTGAATCGTGTATAGTTGACCAAGAAAGATAAAAACAGAATTCTCAGCAGAGCATGAATGATTGGTTCCATCGTCTTGGATTGCCAAACCTAGCCGTTGAACTGCCTCGAGCAATTCAGTTGTGGACAGCGATGCAGGGACGCCTGGGCTTTCCTCTATTTTGCCATTCCTCTGCCTTCTGTCTCTTCCACTGGAGGATGGTGTGTGATTTTGTCACAAGGTAAAATATTTAACAAACAAGAAAATAACATCTTCCCCCCCTCGGGGCTGGGGATTGAACCTAGAGCCTTGTGCTTGCGAGACTGACACTCTACCAACTGAACTATATATCTCCAGCTCAAAAGTCACAAAGTTTGATAATCATTTGTTTTGTTTTGTTAGTGTGGAGATCAGATCCAGAGCCTCGTGCATGATAAGCATGCTCCACCACTGAGCTACACTTCCAAACCCCTCCCTAAGCACTTTTTAGGAAATAAAGGGTTGTGATCGAGTGTAGGCACTAGTTTAGATAAGGGGTCAAGCAAGGCCTCTTTGATGAGAAGACATTTGACTGAAAAGAAAGGAAAAGAATTGTCATACATGAACACAGGGTAATAGTAACCGATTCCTTCTATTATCCTTCCTACCCCTATACCCCAACCATCTTTCATTGTTTTCTTGAGATCTTTTTCCTATAGAGGCTGTATCTTGCAAGTTTATGTTGTCATTTCTCTTACTATAATCCAAGGAATTGTAAATCATGCCAAAGCTTGCCATCATAAAAATGAGTTCTGAATCCAAATACAAAGATAACAACCGGTCATGGACAGAGAGACAGACTTAGGCAGTGCCACACCTGCATTCAGAAGTGCAAGTGCCAGCCAGGCACAGTGGAGCACACCTATAATCCCAGTGGCTCAGGAGGCTGAGGCAGGAGGATCTCAAGTTCAGAGCCAGCCTCAGCAAAAGGGAGGCGTAAGCAACTCAGTGAGACCCTGTCTCTATATAAAATACAAAATAGGACTGGGGATGTGGCTGAGTTCAACCCCTGGTACCCCCCACAAAAAAAGAAGTGCAAGTGCCAGAACCTTCCAGTACCCACCCCCAAGTCTTTCCAGCATCTTAGGCAGCCAACTCTGATGAGAGCAGTTCACTGTTTCACTAGACCTGAGGAACTCACAATCTTCAGCGGTCTGTGTCTTATAATTACCTGAAGCTTGATAAAACCTTCCCTCTAGTCTTAAAAAGGGAGAGTATATACATTTGGGCTTAGAAGATGGGAATTCCTCCCTTGACAATGAGAAGCTGAGCACAGAAAAGGAATGATGTGATGGGGTTAGTCTTTGGGAATTACTGGCTGTTGGAGGAAATGTTTATAGGAACAAGTAGGGTAGTGAAAAGATGGTTCCAAATATGAGGTGATAATGGCTCAGCCTAGTGTGATACAGTAGAATTGGGTAAGTGAACATGTATTAGATGCACCTTAAAGGTTGCAGTGGGCAAGTGTTCAGTTGACACTTGTAAATGTAGTTTACAATGTGTAAATGTAGTTTTTATTCCCCACTCCATCAGGCTTAGTCAGATGACAGCCTCCTTTATTGTGCCCAGGGATAGGCACATATCCCAACGCTTATCAGAGTGCTTAATACTTCTGCCTGCAGATTGTCTCAGAGAAGGGAACAGAACACAGGCATGACCAGTAAATGTCTTTCCCAGTGCTCCCCTGTGCCCCTACACTAAGGGGTGGAATCCAGGACCTCTCCAATGCTAGATAGGAGCTCTGAAAGAGAACACTGCAGGAGAGAATGAGGCTGATAAGTGAAGAGAACCAGAGACAGAAGATGGAGAGGCATATATTTTGGAAGCACTTGAATTCCTGTGCCTGCCTGAGACCAGCCCCACCTTTATCCTTGTGATCTGCTTCCTCCATCCCACCAAAACCTGTTCCTTCCTACAGTGATTTCTTGTTGCAGTAAATGACAGCTTCATCTTCCCAGTGGCTGAGGCCAAAGCCTTTGAGTGTTCTTGGTTTTTCTCTTTTTGTCACAATTCATGTCCAATTCTTGGTTCTGCTCTAAAGTACATGCAGAATCCGACTGCTGCTCACTCTGCTCCTGCTCCACCATCATTTCTTGCCTAGATTAATGAAGTAGCTTCCCAAATGATCTCCCTTTTACCCTCAGCTCTCTACAGTCTATTCTCAATAGAGAGCCACAGAGATCTTTAAAACTATAAATAATGTAGACTGGCAATATGACTCAGTGGTAAAATACTTGCCTGGCATACATGAGACCCTGGGCCTTGATTCCTAACATTGATGATGATGATGATGATGATGATGATGATGATGATGGTGATGATGATGGTAAAGTCACTCCTCTGCTCACAACCTTACAATGCCTCTGTTTCCTTAATTAAAACCCGAGTCCTCACCATGGCCTGGGAGGTCTCTGGTCTCTTCTATTCCTTTCTCTTCTGCTCTGGAGACACACCAATGTTTGGTGTTCTGCCTGTGGCAGGACAGACGTGTTTCCATTTCAGGGATTACATCTGCTCTTGCCTTCATATTTATTTTAATGCCAAGAAAAATGTTAAACCTGGGTATTCCTCCTTCCCTTAATTCCTTCAGGCCCTTTCTCAGACTTACCTTTTCAATGTGGCCTCTCTGTGACACCAGGTGAGGTGGCCCATCCTTGTAATCCCAGGTACTTGGGAAGCTGAGGTAGAGGGATCACAGGTTTGAGGCCAGGCTGGGCAATTTAGCAGGGTTATTAGAGGTCTGTAGGTGCATCTGTCAATTTATGACCACCCAATTTTGTTTCATGCCACACCATTAAGAAGCATCTGTAAAATCACAGCTCTTCTATTAGATTTGTTTATTCACATAATCAGCTGAGATGTACAAAAGATAAGAAACCTACTAAAAATAAATTTTAAAAAATTTTTAAAACCTACTAAAAAGGAATCACGGTGCATTTAGTAGCACATGCCTGTAATCCCAGTGGCTCAGGAAGTTGAGGAAGGAGGATCACAAGTTCGAGGCCAGCCTCAGCAATTTAGCGAGGCCCTAAGGAACTTAGAGAGACCCTGTCTCAAAGTAAAAAATAAAAAGTGCTGAGGATGTGGCTCCTGGGGTAAGCACCCCTGGGTTAAACCTCTAGTTTAAAAAAGAAAAGAAATCAAGCTACGAACAAGACCAGAGAGGTTTAATATTAGAAACACTGCAAAATTTAGTAGATGCAGGAGCCCTAGGAAAATTCGGCTGTCTGAGTCTCTTCTCTCAACCTGTGCTGAATCTAGAGAGATACTTACTTGAGGTTCTACTAATGTGGAGGAACTTGTCCTCCCCTTAGGAACATTACTTTACAGTGAAAAACCCTTCAGGTCCTTCTGTCCTGTTTCTGAAGATGCCCTGGTAGGGAAGGGCATGAAGGGGGCTGCAGTAGAACAGGCACTCATACAATATAAGCAGTCCTTGGTGTCCCCAAGGTCTGCATTCTATTGTGAATTAAAAATGTCACTAGGGGGCTGGGGTTGTGGCTCAATGGTAGGGTGCTTGCCTGCATGCATGGGGCACTGGGTTCGATCCTCAGTACCACATAAAAATGAATAAATAAAATAAAGGTATATGTCCATCTACAACTAAAAAAAAATGTTTTTAAATGTCACTAGGAGTGACACACACCTGTAATCCCAGCAACTCAGGAGGCTGAGTTAGGAATAAGTAACTAGAAATGATTTCAAGCATATGGGAGGATATGCATAGGTCCTATGCAAATATTACAGCTAAGCATCCATGAAATTGGAATCTTCAGGAGCGGGATCCTCGAACCAATCTCCCACAGATGAAGGAAGAATCACTTTGCTTGCAGCAGGGGCTTACATGGTCTTACTGTATGTACTGGGACCTTCAATCCATTGAACAAGTGGGGAAGGGAGCCAGGACTTGGATGTGTCTTTCTTGAAAACAGTTCTGCCTATTACAATCAGCTCAGATGTAGACCAGGCCTGGCCTAATCCAGTTCTTCAAGAACAAAGGCCCTGAAGTATATTAGTCATGGGTGAAAACCTTTGTATCTTATCAATAAAATATATTCCCACCCCTCACTACTCCCAGCTCATATCCAGTTCAACTGGCCATATGTAGGAGAAAACCTCCCTGGCACTGGCCAGACAGGCCCATGGCAGATTAGAGCTTTCTCCAGGGATTTCAGCCACAATTTCAGATTTGACCCCACAATGATTCTTTCCTCTGAATACCTTAAAGAAACACCCCCCCACCACCACCACACACACACTGTCCCAAGAATTGGCACCCAGCAAGTAGGGGACGCTGTTCTCTACTCCCCAGTTCAGAATGCCCATGGCATGGCCTATAACATCTGTCCTGGTGGGTACTGCTACACCCAGACTTGTATGCCAGGAAGTCTTTAAACACAAAGAAGGCTGCCTGTCCTGGGCAGTTTTTGATTTTTACCATGGTCTCCTTGATACTGGGGATGCCGTAGGAACTGTATCCTTCATGCTTGTCTTGCCTTTTTTTTTTTTTTTTTTTTTTTTTAGTACCAGGGATTGAATTCAGGGGCACTCAGCCAATGAGTCACATCCCCAGCCCTCTTTTGTATTTTATTTAGAGACGGGTCTCACCGAGTTGCTTAGTGCCTTGCTTTTGCTGAGGTGGGCTTTGAACTTGAGATCCTCCTGCCTCAGCCTCCTGAGCCACAGGGATTGCAGGTATGTGCTACCAGGCCCAGATTTGTCTTCTTTTTAAGGGTTTGTAGTCAGGTTCACAGGTCTTCAGGTCTTGCTGAACTTGCAGACAGTGTCTCCCTTCCTAGGGCACAGGGCCAAGAGCCTTTGACATGGTGTTCACAGGACATGGAGGAGGGTGTGCAGCCTACATGGGAGTCAGAAGCCACAGGAAACCAGGCTGTTCTCAGTCTGCCATGCCATGACAGTCCATCCTACACTCCTGACCACAGCAGGTGAGCAGGTCCTCTGCAGACACCTCCGCATTGATATCACCGCTGGTGAGGACACAGATCCAGTCAGAAATGACTTTCATGGCCCCAGATGCTCAGCAGGAACCTGGCCTCTGATTTCTGATGGTGGGAGTTGGCCACTGTTTCTGGGCATCAAAGTTTGGGGGCAGATTCACATTCTCAACAAATCCCTTTGTGTGCCTGGTGACACACACCTGCGATCCCTGTGACTCAGGAGACCAAGGCAGGAGGATCATGAGTTCAAAACCAGCTTCAGCAACTTAGTGAGACCCTAAGCAATTTAGCAAGAACCTGTCTCAAAATTAAAAATACAAAAAGCACTGGGGACTGGTCATGGTGATACACACCTGTAATCCCAGTGGCTCAGGAGGCTGAGGCAGGAAGATCTCAAGTTCAAAGCTCACCTCAGCAAAAACAAGGCACTAAGCAACGTGGTGAGACCCTGTCTCTCTGGGGTATCCTGGGCTCACCCAGGAAGGTGCCACTTGCCCTCCTCACATACCTCAGATTCACTTTGTGAAAATTGTGGCCAGCCTGCCAGGTGGTGTTGACATAGTCATGGACCTTCATAAAAAACAGAAATCCTTAGAACTAAGGGATGAACAACTCCCAGGGGAAGTACGACATCCTAGTTAGTACTCAGTCTTATGCGCTAACATCCTACTAGAAAATTAGGAGTTAGCTGGGTGCAGTGGTGCATGCCTATACCCAGTGGCTTGGGTGGCTGAGACAGGAGGATCATAAATTCCAAGCCAGCCTCAGCAATTTAGCAAGACCTTTGGCAACTCAGTGGGACCCTGTCTCAAAATAAAAAACGAAACAAAACAAAAAGCTGCCGGGCGTGGTGGCGCACGCTTGTAATCCAAGCGACTTGGGAGACTGAGTCAGGAGGATCGCGAGTTCAAAGCCAGCCTCAGCAACTTAGTGAGGCCCTAAGCAACTCACTGAGACCCTGTCTCTAAATAAAATACAAAATAGGGCTGGGGATGTGGCTCAGTGGCCGAGTGTCCCTGAGTTCAATCCCTGGTTCAAAAAAAAATAAAAAAACCCAAAAAGTTGGAGATGTGACTCAGTGGTTAAGCGCCCCTAGGTTCAACCCCTGGTACCAAGGGGAAAAAAGAAAATTAGGAGTTAAAAGGCAAACTCATCTTGAAAGATATGGGAATGAGATAACACAACAGGGGATGGGAGCCTGGGAAATCAGCTCAGCCTTCTGAGATTATGTGGTGGGCAGAAGTGCCAGCTAAATCCAGACAAGGGAGAAAATAAAAATATTAGAATTTCCAAGATAAGAAAGGCAAAGGCAATGAGGTGAGGGGCAAACTCATGCATGGAATAGAATAGTCACGGAAGTAACCACACACTTTGTTAGCATAGTAAAACACATACCTCTAGGTGGAGACTTAAAATGGTAAGGAGACGTGGGACCCATAAGGAAGGATGAAGAGTGCAGACTCAACTAAGGACCCATGTCTACATGGAATACATCAAAAGCCAGAGTCCCCGCCTACCCACAGATGCCATAAAAGCTATTCCCTTTGCTCTTTGCTTGAGTCAGCCTGGGATTCCTGTCCCCCATAGGCTGCCTCCCTTCTGACTCAACCAAAAGTCCCTAATAAAACATTACCTATGCTTCAATTCTTTCTGGGTCTGCTGCTGTTCATTTCCAGCTCTGCATTCGAGAACCCAAGCTTCATAACAGTGTCAGGTTTGTTAACAGAGGTGACAACAGGGGCTGGGAAGATGGTCTACTCCTGGCACTGGTCATCATCACCAGACACCAGGCCAAGAGCTGCCACACTTTGACAACTGAATCCTAGAGTCACTGAGCTCAGCTGCAAGGATTGGAGGAGAGGTGGACACCAGAGAGAAAGAAGCAGAGAATAACTGTTGTCGGGTGAACTATTGCCTGCCCCTGCCTGCATGAACTGTTCACAGCCTAGTGTATGTTCTTTCATGGACACCCCCCTGCACGCACACACACACAACACACACAAATATAAAGTTCCTTGTTTGTTCTTAAAAGGGTACCGTAGCTGGGCATGGGGACCCACTCCTGTAATCCCTACACCTGAGGCTGAGACAGGAGGACTGTAAGTTCAAGGCCAGCCTCAGCAAATTAGCAAGGCCCTTAGCAACTTAGTGAGAACCTATCTCAAAATAAAAGGACTGGGGATATAGCTCAGTGGTAAAGTAGCTTTTCTCACCAAATACAACATGGATGTACCTCCAAGTCAGTCGTTAGA
The DNA here is from genome assembly GCA_020662805.1 of Glaucomys volans. Lineage (NCBI taxonomy): Eukaryota > Metazoa > Chordata > Mammalia > Rodentia > Sciuridae > Glaucomys > Glaucomys volans. Next base: position 155,009 of record JAJEJO010050227.1, read on the forward strand.
GATCTGGATTAAGAACATTAATTTGAATTAAAAAATTAATTTTAAAATTTTGAGACAGGGTCTTTCTAAATTCTCAGGTTGGCCTCAATTTTATATTCACTAGGCCGGTTATTTTCCAATTTGTTCACCTATCCCCCATTCACAGACATTCAGGTGGTTTCCAGTCTTCATCATTGCCAATAAAAATCACAACCAACAAAATTGTTTATATTTATGAATTGGTGCTTTTATTTTTTCAGGAGAGATTCCTACAAGTGGGATTGCTAGGTCAAAGAGTATTATGGTGTACATTTCACTACACCTTACCAGAACTCTTTCTTAAAAGATTGCAGCAAAGCCAGGCATGGCAACACACCCACACCTGTCATCCCAGAGGATCTGCAGGTTGAGGCAGGAGGATTTCAAGTTGCAGACTAGCCTGGGCGATTTAGCCAAACCCTGCCTTAAAATGAAAAATTATAAAAGGGGCTAAGGATAGAGTTTAGTGGTAGAGCACTTGCCCAGCAGGTGTGAGGCTCTGGGTTCAATCCGCAGCAGGCAAAACAAACCCAAGGTGAACAAATGCCCCACTTAGCATTTTGATATCATTTCTCAGAAAAATATCAATGAGAACAGTTTTTTCCCCACACCCCAATAAACTCTAGCATTTGCTGCATTGGAATGTTTGTTGAGTGGGATGTGGGATGGAACGCAAGGGGGTGTGTGGGTGTGGAATTATTTCATGTTTCTGCATCACACTAGGGGGTGGCTCCCGCTCTAGATACTTGGAATTCTCATGGGCGAGGAGGTGAAACCTCTTAGGAAAGTCTCCAAGGGAAAAGCACAGGTCTCTGACAGAGGTCTTGGCCCAGATCATTCATTCTTCCCATTTTTCTACGCAGGCAGGAGAGTGGCATTCTAGACAGTGGGAAAAATGTGTAGAAAAACCCTGAGTGAAAATGAATTGGGTATGTTCAAGAAGTAGGAAGGAGGCCAGGGTTTCAGTGTTAGAAACAGGGTAGTTCGAAGTCAGCTTGGAGTGGTAGGGAAGGGCCAGATGTTTGTATGTCTTACAGAAGGGCTTACTTGAGATCCCATGAGGAGCTTTAAAAAATATGGATGTCCCAGCCCAACCCAGACCAATTAAATCTGAATTTCTTTGGGTAAGATTTGGGAGTTCCAATGTGCAGCCAGGGTTGAAAACCCCTGATCGGAGACCTTGCCAGCCACGATGGGGAACTGGAGTTTTATTTTAAGTATACTGAAAAATCAAAGGAGAGTTGTTGCTGTTGTTGTTGTTGTTGCTTTGAAGGGGGGAGGGATGCTGGAGATCAAACACAGGGCCTGTGCATGCGAGGCAGGCGCACTACCACTCAGTACATCCCTAGTCCCCAAAGAGGATTCTAATCAGGGGAATGACATGCTCTGAATTGGACTTTGCAATTAATAGACTAAGTGGCAGGAACCCAAGCAGGGAGAACAGTTAGGAGATTGTTGCCATCGTCCAAGAGAGAAAGGACAGTGCCTTGAATCAGCATGGGAACGAATGAGTTTGTGCATAATGAAAGTGAAGCTGAAGCAGGTGATATGGTACATACTGTTTTCCTGGCTACTTGGGAAGCTGAGGCCAGGGGATTGATTGTTCGAGGCCAACCTGGGTGACTTAGTGAGACTCTGTCTCAAAATCAAGAATACAAAGAGGTGGGCACTGTGGCCCATGCCTGTAATCCCAGCAATTTGGGAGGCTGAGGCAGGAGGATCGAAAGTTTGAGGCTAGGCTCAGCACATTAGCAAGGCCCTCAGCAACTTAGTGAGACCCTGTCTCAAAATTAAAATAAAAAGGACTGGGGATGGGGATGCAGCTCAGTGGTTAAGTGCCTCTGGATTCAATCCCCAGTACCAAAAAAGAAAAATAAAATAATTATAAAGAAAAAAGAATAAAAAAAGGTGGGGATGTAGCTCAGTGGTAGAGCGCCCCTGGGTTCAATACAAAGAAAGTCAAGCCAAGACTTGGTGGATTTGAAGCAGATAGATCTGAAGGTGGAGTAAGGAAACCTAAAAGAGAAACAAGAGGGGGCTGTGGAATGTGGCTCAGTAGAAGAGCATTTGCCTGTCATATGTGAAGCTGTGGATTTGATCCCCAGCACTGAAAAAAAGAAAAAAAAAGAGAAACTAGAGATGAATCCTAGGTGTTTTTTTTTTTTTTTTTTTTGGAACCAGGGATTGAACTCAGGGGCACTTGACCACTGAGCCACATCCCCAGCCCTGTTTTATATTTTATTTAGAGACAGGGTCTCACTGAGTTGCTAAGGGCCTCGCTAAGTTGCTGAGGCTGGCTTTGAACTCACCATCCTCCTGACTCAGCCTCCCAAATCGCTTGGATTACAGGCGTGCGCCACCACGCCCAGCAAATCCTAGGTTTTTGATCTGAGCAACCGGGTGAGTGATGGTGCAATTGACTGGAATGGGGGAAAATGTGATATTTTGGAGGGAGGGAGTGATGAATCGAAAGTATTATTTTATCTATTTTGGTACTGGGGATTTAACACAGGGGCATTTTTATCACTGAGCCACATCCTGAGCCCCCCTGCCCTTTTAAATTTTTAAATTTTGAGACAGGGTCTCATCGAGTTGCTGAGGGCCTCACTAAATTGTCGAGGCTGAGCTCGAACTTTTGATCCTCCCGTCTCAGCCTCCTGAGTTGCTGGAATCATAGCTGTGTACCACGGCAACTGGCAAAGGTATTATTTTACACATGCCAACTTCGAGAAGCCTGTTAGACACATTAAATGGAGATGCCAAGGTGAGAAATAGAAATGTGGGAGTTGAATTGAAAGCCATGGCATGCAAAGAGATCAATGAGTATACCTGGTGAAGAAAAGAGAACCCAGTGTGGAGACTCGAGTGCACCATCAGGGCTCAGAAGAAGACCCAGTTCAAGGGATTTAGAGCAATTAGTGAGTTAGGACAGGACGGAAATGAAAACAGTATAGTTCCCTGGAAGCAGAAAGTGAGGAGAGGGGTATTTTTAGCAGAGGACACCTATGTTGAATATGGCTGGGAGGTGGAATCGAAAGGGTCCGTCAGATTTGGCTGGAGCCATTTTGGTTACTGATGGGTAGAGGTTTGGGAGTGAGGGGATGGACATAAGCCACAGTGGATGAGTGATAAAGAAGTCAGCACAGGGCTGGGGCTGTGGCTCAGCGGTAGAGTGCTTGCCCAGCATGCGTGAGGCCCTGGGTTCAATTCTCAGCGCTTTTTATGAATAAAATAAAGTTCTATCAGCAACTTAAGAAAAGAAAAGTCAGTATACACGATGCTTTTGAAAAATGATGCTGTGAGCAGAGCACAGAAATTGAAAGATATTGGAGGACGTGGAGGTCAAAAATCCTTTTTCTGCAGTGCTGGGGATTGAACCCTGGGTTTCACACATGCTAATTAGGTAATTGCTCTAACACTGAGCTACATCCCCCATCCCTATTTTCTTGATACCAGATGTTTGTATGGTGATGAGAATCATTCAAGCCGGGCCCGGTGGCGTTCGCCTGTAATCCCAGCACTTGGGAGGCTGAGGCAGGAGGATCGCGAGTTCAAAGCCAGCCTCAGCAATTTAGCGAGGCCCTAAGCAACTCAGTGAGACCCTGTCTCTAAATAAAATGCAAAATAGGGCTGGGGATGTGGCTCAGTGGTGGAGGGCCCCTGGGTTCAATCCCCAGTACCAAAAAAAAAAAAAAAAAAAAAAAGAATCATTCAGCAAAAAAGAAAAATTAATGGTTGAAAAGAGAAAGGGGACAGTTGCTTTGAATGAAACTATTAACTAGTGATGTCTGGGTTCAGAGCACCCCTGTAGGGGTTGTCTGATGAGGTGAGAATTAGGAGGCAGATAACACTCTTGGGAGAGCAGGTGGTTGAAATAGAAAAAAAAAAACCCATCTGTTCCTGCTGTTTTTGAGAACTGTGAGGGGTGCTCATCCCCCTGGGGTCCTGAGTGGAGGCAACTCTGGGGTCCTGAGTGGAAAAGCCAATACACGGGTAGGCTTGTAGGAGTATTAGTGCTAAGGGTGTGGGAAAACGGGTACCCTGCATTATTGCTGGTGGGAGTATAATTTGGCAATATCTACTGAGCACTTAGCTGAGGGCACCCTAGCATTGCCATCCTTTCTCTAGATGTGCCCTAGAGAAGTCCTTATACAGGTACTTAAGGAAGCATGCAACAGACATCCGCCACACTGCAAAGCATTGAAAATAATCTACATGTCATCAATAGGGTAGTTTCTTAAGCCAGCCTGGGCAATTTAGGGATAGCCTGTCTCAAAATTTAAAAAAGACTTAGCTTTTTAAAAGCTAAGTGGTAGAGAAGAGTGAGCCTGGGTTCCATCCCCAGCCCTGGGGATGGGGAGTCCAAGTTCACAACTTAAAATCCTACAAATATTCACATTAAGTACTGTAATGTAGCAGTTTAAAAAAAAAACAAAGTACATGTTCCCAAACTGTCAAAACCTTCTAAGATAAAATTGGCAAAAAGCAAGTGACAAAAAAATATATATACAGTGCAATGCAATTTACGTAAAAGAAATCCCCATGTGCTAAAAATATGCTGTCATCTAGAAGTCTATAGATAGGAATATAAATACAAAGAAAGAGGGCAAGAAAGATGTTACCAAAATGATTGATATTAGTTTCTGATATTAGGGTTATTTGGAAAAGGGAAATTTTACCTTCTTCATATCACCTATATGAAAGAAAATTTTTTAAAAATTTAAAAAATAAATAAGAATAAAAAAAGAGAAAAATCCACTTGTTTAATTTATGAAAATTTAAAACATTTAATGAGACAATCCTGGGCTCAAATCCAAGTCTTGGGGAAACAGGTCCCAGGGTACATGGAGATGAGGAGTGGCAAGAGCAGGGCATCTGCTAAAGGGACTTGGTAGACAGGATAAAGGAGAAAGGGAACAGAACATATACAGGGGGAATCCCATGTGTCTGGAATATTTAGAACACCTTTGAAACATTCCTGAATCAGAGGAAATGGCAGTGGTCAGCAGAGAATATTGAGAACTGAATAATAACAAAATACACAGTATTTTAGGCCTGTGTGGTGCAGTGAAGTATTTTGATGAATGTTTGTAGCTTTAGGTGCTTAGACTGGGGAAGACTGTAGATGGATTAGTAATGTATTTACTGAGCAAATGACACAACTGACTTCAGGGATAGTCCAAAGTTGTACGAGACAGGAAAACAATACAACGCTGCTTGTGTTAGCCTGGCCTACTTCTTATAGTCATGGCATAAACACTGGACATTGGCCCTTTAAATATGTAAGCTTTATGGACAGAGGATTATTACTGGTTTTTGCATTGCTGGGGATTGAACCAAGGCCTGGTGCATGCTAGACAAGCACTTGACCACTGAGCTTTATACCCAATTTCTTCTTTTATTCATTGCTTCTCCCTTAGCCTCTAGAATAGTGCCTAGAATGTATACTAAATTATTATTATTTTTTTCTTTCTTTTTTTTGTGGTGCTGGGGATTGAACCCAGGGCCATGTGCTTGATAGGCAAGCACTCTACCAACTTAGTCATATCCCCAGTCCTAGAATGTATACTAAATTATGATGTAATTACATCAGAGGGATGTTGGACAGAAAATGTACACATGTAGGGTGGTAGTGGTATTAAAGAATGAAATCTCTTTTTTCCCCAGTATTGGGGATTCAACCCAAAGCCTATGCTTTGCTCTATTCCCAGCCCCAAAAGTTTACAATGGGAAAATAGTAGGTAATGTCTAAAACTGAAAACAGAAGCATGTGATTTAGAAATATAGATGTCTTACAATGGCTTAACTTTCAATTTTTTGATGGAGTCAAAGTATTCCAATACAACTATTTTTCACTTTCAGCATTCAGCAAATTATGGATTATTTAACATTTTATTATAAAATAGGCTCTGTGTCAGAGGACTTTACTGAACTGTAGGCTAAAGTTAAGTTTTCTGAGTTTGTTAGCAATTAAAGGCATTTTTCAGCATACGATTTTTTTAACTTATGATGATTCTATCAGGATGTAACCCCAATAAGTTGAGAAGCATCTGCCGCTAATAAATACCAAAAGCAAAACAGTGAAAGGACTTAGAATTGGTTCTCTGAGGAGATAGAAATAGGAAGATTTCTTTAAAAAAGAAATAGAAGCTGGGTGCAGTGGCGCATGCCTGTAATCCCAGCACTTGGGAGGCTGAGACAGGAGGATTATGAGTTCAAAGCCAGCCTCAGTAACTTAGTGAGGCCCTAAGCAACTCAGTGAGACCCTGTCTCTAAATAAAATACAAAATAGGGCTGGGGATGTGGCTCAGTGGTCAAGTGCCCCTGGGTTCAATCCCCAGTACCAAAAAAAAAAAACCAAAAAAAACAAAACAAAACCAATCAATAGATGCAGAAAAAGCATCTGATGAAAGTCAACTGATTGATGACATAGAAAAACTGTTTTAAAGAAAAGATCCCTAGCAAACTACAGTAGACTAGGCCTTCCTTCCTGATGAAGGATTACCTATTAAAAACCTAAAACAAGGTCAGGTGCATACCCAAGATCAGGTGCATAATCCCAGTGGCTCAGAGGCTGAGGCAGGAGGATCACAAGTTCAGGGGCAGCCTCAGCAAAAGTGAGGTGCTAAACAACTCACTGAGACCCCATCTCTAAATAAAATACAAAATAGGGCTGGGGATGTGGCTCAGTAGTCGGGTGTCCCTAAGTTCAATCCCTAGTACCAAAAAAAACCCCCCAAAACCCAACAACCTAAAACAAGAACTGGGCAGAGTTGAGCCCTACAGTCCCAGCTACTCAGGAGTCTGGGGCAGCAAAAGTGAGCTCAGGAGTTTAGGGCCAGCCTGGACAGCAGAGTAGACCTTGTCTCAAAAAACAAAAACAAAACAAACAAAACCCTATGGCAAGGACTAGGGGCGTAGCTCAGTAGAGCACTTGCCTATCAGGCTCAAGGCCCTGCCCTCTCAACAAACAAAAAACCCGTGGCAATCACGATACTTAACAGAAACCTTATACTGCTTCTATTCACTCCTAGCCAGAGCAGTAAAACAAAAAAATGACAACTTCTCTTTACAGCCATGCTCATTTCACTCAAGCTGGCAATGAGGCAGGAAATGAGCCAGGAAAGGAAAACACTAGAGTCAGAAAGCAGGCAGAGATGGCTGGTGATCAAGTACAGCAGTGGAGAGCTAAGGTCCCCCAATCATCCCCACGTTCTGATAGTCAGAGTAGGGGCAAGAAGTGGGTGTGTGTGGGTGGCTGGGAGCCGAAAGGGTGGAATGCCACCAGAGGTAATCATGCAGTGTTGATCCCTACCACCCAGGATAGGTGCCCCCTCCTTGCCCTAAGGGACAGATTCCTCCATAGCAAAGCCTCTACCCAGAACCTCTACGTTCATCAGTACAAAAAGCTATAGCCTTTATTAAATAAAAAGGAGGTATAAGACAGATAAGGGAACAGGCCAGGACCCCTTCCCCCCCCTGCACATACACAGACATACAAATAGACACAACCAAGTAAATGACAGAGACCATCAGGGGACAGAATGAAGGGTAGAGGGAGGTAGCACTCTTCGTGAATGGGCCTGGACCCAAGGGTGAGTGGAGACCTGGGCCAGGGGCAGCCTTTCGGAGGGGTTATGTTTGAGCAGCTTGCAGATGAGGTCCTGGGCCCCCGTGGGCACAGAAGAAGGAAACTTCAGGTCTACCTGTAAGTGTAGAGAAAGAAGGATGGCATTTGTCACATGGCTACATTTTCCTTGACCACCCACTCTATTCAGAGACTTGTGCAGGGTCCAGCCAGCACATCCATCTGTCCACTCCCAGTCCCAGCCTCCAAAGCCAACAAAGCCCCGGCAGCCTCCTCACCTTGACAATCCGCCGATAGGTCTCATTGTGTGAGGCACTCTCGAAGGGTGGGTTCCCTACCAGCAGCTCGTAGCAGAGTACTCCGATGCACCACAGATCTACCTTCTCATTGTGTGTACGCCCCTCAATCATTTCTGGGGGCAGGTAGTCCAGGGTACCACACATTGTCTTTCTCCTGGGGGGACGAAGGAAGTGGGCAAGAGTCCCAGGTTGGACAGTCTTTCTTCTCCCTGTTGCCTGATAGCAGGGAGCCAAGTGACCTCCAAATGCACCAGGAGAGTGTTCCAGCCAAACCAGATAACAACAGTGGGGTAGAGTTGGGTAATAATATAAACCAAAGCACCATAGGTCGGCGTACACACTGCCTGGCATTGCCGCACTGAGGGATGTATCCTAATAATCTGATATAAAAGCAATGCTCATTTTGAAATGAAAGAAACATTGGAGACATTTCTAATGCCCACCAAGTATGTTCTGCTTAAATAACCGAGTTTGCATCTCTACTATGCAATATCATGAAACCATGGTATTGGTATAACAATGACATGGATAGTCAGGCAGGTGGGGCATGACTGCAATCCCAGTGGCTCAGGAGGCTAAGGCAGGAGGATGACAAGTTCAAGGCCAGACTTGGCAATTTAGCAAGGCCCTGAGCAATTTAGTGAGACCCTGCCTCAAAATAAAAAATAAAAAGGACTGGAGATGTAGCTCACTGGTAGAATGCTTGCCTAGCATTTGTAAGGCCCTAAAAAAAGTTTGAGAGTTGTCTCAATGATATGGTAAAAGGGTCCCAATATACCAAGTGGAAAACTTGGGTTGTGGGGACAACCAAACTGTTGAGTCTGCTGCATGAGCACAAATCCCAATGTCTCTCGGTAATAAGATTCGGAGGAGTTTTATGTAGAATGCTACAGCCTCATGCCAGGGCTCCCCAGCCTCTGCCCCAGCCATCATACCTCAGAGAGGGGGCGTGCACAGACCAGCCAAAGTCCGCAATCTTCAGCTCACCCTGGAGCCCTAAAAGCAGATTCTCTGGCTTTATATCTCTGTGAATCACTTTTTTCCCATGGCAGTAAATCAGAGCATCCGCCAACTCCTCCATGATCTGAGGGGCCAGCAACAGACAGTCAAGTCTTTAGCTGCAAGCTGCATATCTCCAGCCCCCAACCCCCTGGGCTGGAGTCCCAGGTGCCCACCCAGCCTGACCAACCGTGGCTGTTCTCTGCTCATCAAAAGTGCGGCACCTCTGTAGCTCTTTGTAGAGCTCTCCCCGGGGGGCATACTCCAGGATCAAGTAGATCCTCCTCCGATCATAAAAGTAGTTGTAGAGCCGCAAGATGTTGGGATGCCTGGGGGAATAGATAGAAGAAGCCTCGGATTGCATCCTGGGATTAGGGAGCCGGTAAAATGACAGGACACAATGGGCTGAACCAGGGTGGCACATGGACCAGGGCTGGGTGTAGTTACAGGGAGCTGGGAGAGCTGGTGCATACTGATAACTCAGGGGGCTCACTGGTCACAGATAAGAGATGCCAAGCTGTGAGGTGGGGGCACAAACGGGGTTAGGCTCTGAGGTGGGAACATACTGCAGGTGGGCCTGGATCTCGATCTCTCTGCGCAGCTGGTGTTCCACGCCTTCCTTCTCGATCTGAGACTTGAAGAGGACCTTGAGTGCCACAATGAAATGACTTTTCTTCTCTCGAGCCAAGTACACATTTCCAAATTTGCCTTTGCCCAGAGGACGCCCAATCTCAAAATCGTTGATTGTGAGGGGCCGCCTATTAGAGAATGGGGGGCAGGCAGCTCAGTGCTCTCTTATCCACCCTCTAAGGTGTATGCTTTCCCTCCCTCCCTTAACCCCATTTCTTGCCTCTTCACCATGCCATCCCACTCTCCACCCCTGGGCTTGAGGACTTACCTGGAGTTCGGTGCCCCACTGCTGTTTTCTCCTGCCTTCTGGCCAGGGGCCCCTAAGAAGACAGCTGGTAAGTTGTGGCCCTCCTTCCATGTCTCATCCCTACACCCTCCCAGACTCCGGTAAATCTTACTTTTAAGATTTACTCTGGTAAATCTTCCTTCCCCTTTTCCAGTTACCTGTGGGCTGGCCATTGGGGCGACTCATGAGGACAAGTGCAGATGGGGTAGCAGGCTCCTTCCGGAGGACCCTCTGGGGCAGGGTGTTCAAGCCTGATTGAGACTGAGAAGGAGCGGGGGTAGCTCTGAGGGTTCCTTTGTCCTAGAGACCAGGCTGGAATGTGCTGCAGGCAGCATTTCAGCTACTTGCTAAAGAGCCACCCACCCTTCCACCCCTAGTACAAAGAAAAACATTGATCACTACAATCTGGCTCTCTAGCCTCAAGATTCTACCCATTGAAGCACATTAAAACAGATTACTAATAAACAATATAAGATGGAGGGCAAAGGACTTACTCTAACATCTAACATTTCACCTCTTTGGTTTTGATCCACACTATTTTCTCAAGCATGAAACTGTCCAACCTGTATAGTTCTGTCCATATTACACACTCGTTCACCCAGCCTCCAATCTCAGAGGGCAGCAAAGGGCAGTGAACATCAACAATTCAATGCACTTAGCACAGAGTCATTCTCAAGGTCCTTTAATCCATCCATTAAGGCTTGAATAAGGTCCTTGAAGACTTGAATGTTGCAGCAAATGCCAGTATGGAATTCTTTACAACAGGCTTTAGGGACATCATGATCTGCTCTCATGGCCTTGGACCACTTCTGCACTTTTAACTTGTCAGATTAGAGACACACTTTCTTTTGGGAGTGACCAAGGCAAAAGTGACAATGGTTTCTCTATCAGACTCCACTCTTGTGAGCCTTACTTTGTATTCCATGAGGGAATGTGCAGGTGGCAAGGGAATGCAAGGACTCTAGGTTGTCCATCCAAGTTTCACCATCAGGGAGCAAAGCCTGTGCAGAACTCTTTCCTTCTTCAGTCAAGAAAAAAAAGCCCCCAGTGCCTCTAAAAGTCTGTTCCCAGGGATATTAGCATAGATTGAAAAATAACCAAGCTGAATAAAATATAGTCCAGAAGTGGACTATTCCCACATCTATGTGGGAATTTAATATATATGATAAAGATATTTCAAATAAAGGGTAAGCAGGATTTGGATGTATGCACACCTCTAATCCCAGGGACTTGGGAGGCTATGCCTGTACAATCACACATTCAAGGCCAGACTCAACAAGTCAGTGAGACCCTGTCTGTCTCAAAATAAAATTAAAAAGGCTGGGGAAGTAGCTCAGTGGTAAAGGCCTCCTGGGTTCCATTCTTGGTACCACAAAGACAAAAACAAAAAAATCAAAGGGTAGATTTTTCAGTGAAAGATGTTTGGAAAACTGGAAAATAAATCTAGTTGGATCCTTACTTCATACCAGTCGTTAAAGTAAATTCAAGGGCTGGGGGTGTAGTTTAGTGGTAGGTGCTTTTGTAGGATACACTGAGGCCCTGGGTTCAATCCTGACCATTGAAAATAATTTCCAAAAGACTAATTTTAGACTGTCCTGAACATTTTAAACAGTAAATTTATCTATGTTCTTCCAGAGCCAATTCTCTCTCCAGTTTATTTTTTCAGGATAAGGGTTAGGAATCATGGCTGAAGACCAGACCCTGCCTGCTCAGGCCCAGATGTAATTTGTCTGTGACAAGTAGGCAAAGCCCTGCAGAAATCCTCAAGGGCTGGGAGTCACTATTGAAGCTGACAGCATTTGACAGGATTTGGCTGCAAATGACCATATCAGGTTCTCCAGCAAACTCTTGAGGCCCATAGGTAGGAAAGTAACGGGGAAGAAAAGTGCTTAGAGGATCGCCCTCTGCAGAACGTTAACTCTCCTATCCCGGGGAGGGACGGGCCTTACCGTCTGCCGGCCATAGGGCCAGGGGTGGGCATTCTCCTTCTGGGCCATCCTTACAGAGAAAATGGGAGGAGAGCTGGGCGGAGAAGGGAAACAGCTGTGAAAAGCAGAGAAAAGAGTGAGAGAGATTGGATCGATCTAATTGGAAATGCTAGCCTGGGCTGGTGGAAGGGAGGTCTGCCTGTAGGCCATGGACGGATAGCATATGGGTGCTGCTCTCACCGACCCCGCCCTGCTGTCTGTCCCACCCACTTTCAGGACCCTCGCTCTACCCTTGAATGCCCAGCAGCCAGGCGGAGTGTGCGCGGGCCCCCAACGGACCGCCGGATCTGCCTGATCACCTGCCCTCCCCCACCTCAAGGCCTGCGAAAGGAAAGCAGCTCACCTGGAGTGGCACAGCTACTCTCCCCAGTCGTCCGCGAAAACTAGAATCTGCCTAGTCGTAGCTTTGCCGAGGCACTTTTGAAATATCCCGCCCCGGCCCCATTGGCCGAGCTCGCTGTACATGCCCAATCCTCATTGGCTATGTCCGTCCCGTGACGTAGGCGTGGGTAGCCAATGAGTGAGCTACCATGGGCTCGGTTCGTGCTCAGCAAAGCTTTCTGAGGACCTCCTCCCCCCAAATTATCTTCTTTCTTTTAAAAATTTTTAAATATTTAATACGATCGGAATTTATCCGTCTGTGTGAACTAGGGTCTTTGTTTTCTATCAGATGGTGAGAGTCAATTATGCCAACACTAGTTTTTAAAACTACCCCGTTCCCAAGTTTTAAATGCTGCCCTTAATAAAATCATTGTGTATACAGTCATCTTTGGTTAATTGTGGGTGATTGGTTTGAGGGTCCCACTTCCTAGACACTCAAGATCCTTATGTGAAATGGAGTAATATTTGCATAGAACCTACACATTCTGAAGTCTAGGTTAAATCATCTCTAGATTACTTAAGATATCTAATACGATGTAAATGCTATGACAATAATTGTAATACTATATTGGTTAGGGAATAATGATGCAAAAAGTCTGTGCATAATTTTCTTTTGGCTGTACAATTGGTTGAATCCTGGATGCAGAACCCATGAATATTGAATACCAACTGTTCTTGACTCTTTTTTTTGAGCTCTCTATTCTGTTACATTGTCCAATTTGCGTTTTTTTTTTTAATTTTTATTTTACTTTTTTTAATGCCATTACTATTTTGATCTTGTAAGTCCTTCATGTTCCCAGGAGGAATTTTCCACCAGTGGACCTTCCTCTCTTGGTCCTCAGATAGCTGGCATGTTGTGTGGAACTACTCTCATTTTCATTTCTTCTTGCCACGCTACTTTTTTCTCTGCTCCCCACCTTTTTCTAACCCTCTCATTTCCTTAGTGCATTAAATTAAAACATATCAGGCCTGGCTGGGTGGTGCATGCCTGAAGTCCCAGTGACCTCTGGAGGCTGAAGTAGGAGGATTACAAACTCAAGGCCAGCTTCAACAATTTAGCAGGGTCCTAGGCAATTTAGCGAGACACTACCTCAAAATAAAAAGGGCTGAGGATGTGGCTCAGTGGTACAGAGCCCCTGGGTTCAAACCCCACTACAAAAATAAATAAACAAGGGTCTGGGATCATGGCTCAGTGGTAGAGCACTTGCCTCCCACATGTGAGGTGCTGGGTTTGATCCTCAGCATCACATAAAATGAATAAATAAAATAAAGGTACTGTTTCCATCTACAACAAAAAAAATATTAAAATAATTAATCAGGACCTTCTATGAAATAATACCTGGTGTATATTTGTATGTCCTGTCTAGCACCCTTCCCTATTTTCTTTCCCTTTGGGGAAACCACCTGCCTCCCCATTCTGTGTAGTGTAGTTGTACTGTGTATCTGTAATCTGAACAAGGCTAGAGGTCTGGATTGGCCCTTTTATACTCAAAGTTCTCTTAACACTTCCCTTGTGATTGCAAGATGGTTGCCAACTACCTGTTTCTTTTCTTTTCTTTTACTTTTTGGTACTGGGAATTGAACCCAGGGGTGCTTTTTATCATAGAGCTACATTCCCAGGCCTTTCTGCTTCTTATTTTGGGATAGTGTCTCACTAAATTGCTTAGAATCTAGCTGAATTGCTGAGGTTGACCTTGAACTTGCCATCCTTCTCCCTGGCCTCCCAAATTGCCTGGCCTATGCCACCATGCCTGCCTGTTCCTTTTATTATGAAAATTGGGTTCCAAGAAGCATCCAATAGATTCCATATTGGTCAGAACTGTGTCACAGGACTGCTGAAAGGGGGCTGGTAAAGTCAGCATCTCTCCCAGCAGCTAGAGTAAAAGTGTAACAGTGGTCCACTTTACCTTTTGAATATAACCCTCCTTCCTCTGAGGCTTATTTGTGTGTGTGTGTGTGTGTGTGTGTGTGTGTGTGTGTGTGTGTCTGTATATGCTTTAACAATTTTATTGAGATATGTTTCATATACAAAAAGTCATAAGTATTTATTGTATAAAGCTTGATGAGGGCTGGAGATATAGCTCAGTTGGTAGAGTGCTTGCCTCACATGCACAGTCCTGGGTTCAATCCACAGCACCACCAAAAAAAAAAAAAAAAAAAAAAAAAAAGGTGATTTTCAGAGATAAACATACACCTGTGAAACTATCCCCATGATGAACGCCATAAACATAGCTAAACCCCCCAAAATTTGTAGTCATTATTGAACAGAACATTAAATATCACAAGTGTAACTATTATAGAAGGAAGGTTGCCCCTTCTTATTTTTTCCACTCCCCAGAAAGGATCTTTTTTTAATTTAAAAAAATTATACGTGTTTATAGGGTAATAATGTCTGCCTCATTCTACCATCCGTTCCCTCTCCACGACCCACCCATCCCCTCAGTCCCCTCTGCACAATCCAAAGTTCCTTCATACTTCCCTACCCACCCCCCACTATGGATCAGCATCCACTTATTAGAGAAAACATTTGGTCTTTGTTTTTTGGGGATTGGCTTATTTCACATAGCATGATCGTCTCCAGTTCCATCCATTTACCTGCAAATGCCACAATTTCATTCTTCTTTAAGGCTGAGTAATATTCCATTGTGTATATGTACATTTTCTTTATCCATTCATCTATTAAAGGGCATCTAGGTTGGTTCCATAGTTTAGCTATTGTGAATTGAGCTGCTATAAACATTGATGTGGCTGCATCACTGTAGTATTCTGATTTTAAGTTCTTTGGGTATAAACCAAGGAGTGGGATAGCTGGGTCAAACGGTGGTTCTATTCCAAGTTTTCTTAAGAAATTCCATACTGCTTTCCAGGGTGGTTGCACCAATCTGAAGTACCACCAGGAATGTATGAGTGTACCTTTTTCACCACATCCTTGTCGACATTCATTATTGCTTGTATTCTTGATAATTGCCATTCTGGCTGGAGTGAGACAGAATCTTAGAGTAGTTTTGATTTGCATTTCTCTAATTGCAAGAGATGACGTACATATATATATATTGGTACTGGGGATTGAACCCAGGGGCACTCAACCACTGAGCCACATCCCCAGTCCTATTTTATATTTTATTTAGAGTCTCACTGAGTTGCTTAGGGCCTTGCCTTTGCTGAGGCTGGCTTTGAACTCGCGACTCTTCCTGCCTCAGCCTCCCAAGTGCTGGGATTACAGTCGTGTGCCACTGTGCCTGGTGCATATATTTGTTGATGGATTTTATTTCTTCTTCTGTGAAGTGTCTGTTCAGTTCCTTAGCCCATTTATTAATTGGGTTATTTGTGGTTTTGGTATTAAGTTTTTGGGTTCTTTATATATCCTGGAGATTAGTGCATATCTGAGGTGGTGTGGTAAAGATTTTTCCCACTCTGTAGGCTCTCTCTTCACATTCTTGATTGTTTCCTTTGCTGAGAAGAAGTTTTTTAGTTTGAATCCATCCCATTTACTGATTTTTAATTTTACTTCTTCCGTTTTAGGAGTCTTGTTAGGGAAGTCAGGTCCCAAGCCAACATGGTGAAGTTTTGGGCCTACTTTTTCTTCTATTGGGTTCAGGCTCTCTGTTCTAGAGCCTAAGTCTTTAATCCACTTTCAGTTCAGTTTCATGCAGGGTGAGAGATAGGGGTTTAAGTTCCAGTTTCCCCAGCACCATCTGTTGAATAGGTTTTCCTCCAATGCATATTTTTGGCATCTTTGCCTAGTATGAGACAACTGCATTTATGTGGGTTTGTCTCTGTGTCTTTTATTTTGTACCATTGGTCTTCATGTCTGTTTTGGTGCCAATATCATGCCATGTTTGTTGCTAAGCTCTGCAGTATAGTTTAAGGTCTGGTAGTGTGATGGTGAGGCTTATTTTTAGAAGGACATGTTCTTCTCTCTCTCCTCCCCTCTCCTACAAGATTAGGGAGACTGTTATCTTTTCTTCCCCTAGTTAATTGTCCTTGAACACACCTACCACAGGAAGGAGATATCTGCTAGAAGATCTAAGAAGTGAATTTTAACACACCTGGGACACCCTATCAGGGCACACATGGAATGTAGCCTTTGAATTGCTTCTTTAAAAGCCCTCTGTTTTCCCTGATGGGCAGAATCACAGCCTCAGGGACAAGAATTCCCTGTGTTTCTCCATTGCTAGCAAAGCAATAACATTTTTTCCTTTTTCTCAAAACTGTATCATTATTAAATTGGCATGAACTGGCATTGGGGACAAGGACAGAGTTTTCGGTTACAAAAGCAGCAAAGGGAGCCGGGCGCAGTGGCGCACGCCTATAATCCCAGCACTTGGGAGGTTGAGGCAGAAGGATCACCTGCCAGGATCAAAGGATCAAAGCCAGCCTCATCAATTTAGCAAGGCCCTAAGCAAGTCAGTCAGACCCCGTCTCTAAATAAAATACAAAATAGGGCTGGGGATGTGGCTCAGTGGTGGAGTGCCCCTGGGTTCAATCCCCAGTACCAAAAAAAAAAAAAAAAAAAAAAAAAAAAAAAAGCAGCAAGGGGAAGCTGGTAGAAATGTGTCTGCCATAATTGCCTACAAGTTTGTTCTAGGGAGCCCAAGATTAATTTGAAAAGTTGGAGATCTGTGTATGATGAGGCATTTCCAAAGATTTGATGATAAAGACCACCATGCTGCTATTGTGAAAAACCATTTTGCTACTGGAGGAACACTGTTTTTACTTAGGATCAGCCCAATCTCACTTCCCAAGATCAGGGACCCCATTTCTTTCTTTTTTTTTTTAAGCCAAAAGAAGACTTTATTTTAGCTGGCCAGCGACAACACCCATACACCTAAAAGGGGTGTGGGGTGTAGGGGTGGATTGCGCCTTAATTCTTTGTTGCCAGCATTTATAGGGAGGGGAAGGGATTAGGTTGGGGCTGACTCTTCTGATAGCACTCAGGAATCTTTTGGGGGAGTATAACATTCCTCACTGGTCTCATCCACACTAACAAATCCTTGTTTAGGAAACTACTAGTTTTTCAGTCTCCAACTTCCCAGACTCTGATGGCTTCCATTCCTCAATTGACCAGATTCCTTATTCTACACTAACTGCCTGTCCTCAATTAGGAACTTTTCACTGCTGTAAGGAGAGGGGGCAACGACCACTCTGGCTGCTTTGAACTGGAAGGGGACAGAGTGGGGGAAGCAGTTTGAAGTTCCTTTTAGAGATCTGGTCAATGGGGGTCAGGGACCCCATTTCTATTGCAACACTTTTACCAACACATTAGGCATAGAGACCCCAGCTAAGGAAGCAATTTTTATAAAAGTTCTATTATTGCAGTACACTTTATTCCTCATGACCTATATTAGGAAGACTTTTCTTGCACCTGTCAGGGGACAGATTGTATATGTGGATTATGCCTGATAGATCCAATACAGTATCTCTATTCCCTAGAATCTTTAAATTCTTACCTGCATATTGTATCAGAACAGTTTGGAGCCTTTCAGGAATATCTGTGGGCCAGCATAAGATTGGTTAGGGCAGTAGCTCAGTAGTAGAGCACTTGCCTAGCACTTGCGAGGCACTGGGTTCAATCCTCAGTATCACATAAAAATAAATAAATAAAATAAAGGCATGCTGTCCATCTACAACTGCAAAATAAGATTGGGATTTGCATCTTTCATAAAGAGTAAAACTATCAGATTTCCCACCAGTCTGCCCAAATCAGTGAATAAAATCTGTTACCTACCAGAATGTTTCTCAAATGATTTGAGGAGAAGGACCAGTCTTGATTATTTTCAATTTCTCACAAATCAATACTTTCATAAAATACAATATATATATATATATATATATGCATATATATGTATGTGCCTTGGAAAGTTAAATCTGAAACAACATAAAAATTACTAGCCCACATTCTTTGTTATAATGGACACATATAAAAGTGCTCTGACAAATGCTATAAGAGTTTCTAAATGCTTACTTTTATATTCTACACTTGTCTTGGATCAAGAAAAAAAAGTCCACAAAGTGGCACCAGTTTGTGGACCATACTTTGAATATACACCCATCTATAACCACAGTAATAAATGCTATTCTGTTCAAAATTGTGTTCTGAGCTGGGTGTGGTGGTGCACGCCTGTAATCCAAGTGACTTGGGAGGCTGAGTCAGGAGGATCGCGAGTTCAAAGCCAGCCTCAGCAATTTAGCGAGGCCCTTAGCAACTCAGTGAGACCCTGTCTCTAAATAAAATACAAAATAGGGCTGGGGATGTGGCTCAGTGGCCGAGTGTCCCCGAGTTCAATCCCTGGTTCAAAAACAAAAAAAAAATTGTGTTCTGGGTGGGCACAATGTTGAACTCCTGTAATCCCAGTAGTTGGGGAGGCTGAGGCAGGAGGAAGGAGAGTTCAAAGCCAGCCTCAGCAAAAGGGAGGTGCTAAGCAGCTCAGTGAGACCCTGTCTCTAAATAAAATACAAAATAGGGATGGGGATGTGGCTGAGTGGGCAAGTGTCCGTGAGTGCAATCCCCAGTACCCCACCACCAAAAAACTGTGCTCTGTTCTCCTTGGTCAGGAACACTTGAAATCCATTCCCCTACAAAAATTTTATTCTTATGTCATTACATTTTGTTCTTAAAAAAAAAACTTCACCAGTTTCTAACAATAAGTTAGCAATTCCCTCTAAGTGTAGCTTTTTTTTTTTTCCTCTTAATTTTTCCTCTCTTGAGTCATGTTACATGTGGGTGCATTGTACCGACCAAGAAGCAACGAAAGGTTGTCATGAGAAGGAATGTCATTATTCTTCTGTCGGGGGCTGATTTTTCATATGATTAGGAAGGGACAGCACTGGTTTGTGTTCCAAAGGACAAGGCAGGATGTCTAGGTTACTAGAATGTTTGAAAGGCCAGGATATCAGTTTCTTTATTTACTAAAAGACAGGGTCTCTCTAAGTTGGCCAGGCTCATGTGATCCTTCCGCTTTAACCTTCTGAGTAGCTGAGACTACAGGTGTGTGCCACCATGGGTAGCAGTTTCTTCCCTTTCCCCTTCTTTCCTTTTTTTCTTTTTTTCTTTCTTTCTTTCTTTCTTTCTTTCTTTCTTTCTTTCTTTCTTTCTTTCTTTCTTTCTTTCTTTCTTCCTTTCTTCCTTTCTTTCTTTTTTCTTTCTTTCTTTCTTTTTTTTTTTCCTTTCCTTTTCTCTTTCTTTTTTTTTTCCTTTTTTGGGGGGGGTGGGCAGGGATTGAATCCAGGGGCGCTTAACCACTGAACCACACCCCCACATCCATAGACCTTTTTATTTTGAGACAGGGTCTCACTAAATTGCTAAGGCTGGCTTTGAACTTGGAATCCTCCTGCCTCAGTCTCCCGAGCCACTGGGATTACAGGTGTGCATCACCATGCCCAGCAAGTTTCTTTTATTTCTGATAATATTTCAATAAAAAATGTAAAGATATGAATTTTCATCATCAACCAACAAACATCTTCCAGAAATGAAATGCAGACTCAGAAAGTTTTGGAAAGTTCTTGCTGAGGAAGTCTATCAATGCCCCCAGCTCTTTCCACTAAGTCTTCCTTGTCAAGATAAACCTGAGGCAACGCTCTGGATTTAATGGGGCATCCCCGTCCCATCCAGACTCACTTGAGCACCCTTGTGTCAAAAGACATCACTGTCTTCCCTTGCTCTTGGCTTTCATAGCCCAAGTGTTTGTCTTTGATGCAAACCACCTGAACCAAACAAGTTCCAGCCACAATGACTGAGAACTGCACTGAGACCATGTCCAAGTTCAGAATATGGGCCATTTATGTATCATCCCAGATTGAATTAATCAGCCAGAAGGTGCCCCACCCCAGGTGACTGAGCAGCAAGCCTCTACACTAGGCTTTGGTGAACTTCTTAAATTTTTACTGTAACATTCATACAGGAAATAATTTTCACAAACTGAACAAGCTTATGTAAACAACACAGAGATAAAGAAACAGAACATTTCTAGCCCACAAGGCCTCAGAAGGCCCCCTCATTCTCCTTTCCTTCCCCCTATCCACTTTTCCAAAAGTAACCATATCCCATCTGGGTGTGGAGGTTGTACACCTGGAATCCTACCAATTCTGGAGGCTGATGCAGGAGGATCCAAGTTTCAGGCCAGCCTCAGCAAATTAGGGAGACCCTGTCTCAACCTAAAACAAAAAGGGTTGGGGGTGTAGGTCAGGGGTAGAAAGTCCCTGAATCAATATCCAGTACTACTACTACTTAAAAAAAGAAAATGTAGTTATACCCTGACTTCTAAACCCATATGCAAATTTTGTTTGCTTTGTACTTTATGCAAATGGAATCAGATGTATATTGTGTGTCTGACTTCTTTTATTCAACATTATTATTTTAGTCATAATTAAAATGATAAATTTTATCTTAAATATATTTTGCTATTAAAATTCTAGACTTTTAAAAAAACAGGAAAAAGAACACATGATATGTATGACATGCCTAGGGCATGTGAGTATTAAACTCCAGGTGACTTAAATATCAAGAATATTCTTTAAGTCAGGCAAGAGGCTCATGCCTGTAATCCCAGCAACTGGGGAGCCTGAGGCAGGAGGATCACAAATTCAAAGTCAGCCTCCGCAATTTATTGAGGCCCTAAACAAGTTAGTGAGAACCTGTCTCAAAATAAAACATAAAAAGGGCTGGGGATGTCACTCAGTGATGAAATGCCCCCGGTTCAATCCCTGGTATAAAAAGCAAAACAAAACTAAAACAAAAAAATTTTTTTTTATTCTGGTACTAGGTATTGAACCCAGGGGCGCTTAAGCACGGAGCCACATCCTCAGCCCCTTTTTTATATTTTATTTAGAGACAGGGTCTCACTGAATTGTTTAGGGCCTCCCTAAATTGCTGAGGCTGCCTTTGAATTTGCGATTCCCCTGCCTCAGCCTCCGGAGCCGCTGGGATTACAGGCGAGCGACGCCACATCTGGCAAAATAAAACTCTTTAAAAGCACCTGTGTACTATTCGATTAGTCAAATCTTTAGGTTTTACTATATTTTCTTCTGCCCATTCCCTCCTTTGTACTTTCCCGAAGAGGAAAGAATCCTCATCAATGGCAAAATGTAGTTTTTCAAGAGCCCACTTCATTCTTAGTAGAGAATCTTCATCTCTTCCTTGTGGTTTGGGGCGCTCTATACCTTCGCATGAAAAACTTCTCAGTAATTAACTATAGAAATGATCTTTGAAAGCCGGGCGCGGTGGAGCACACCCGTAATCCCAGCGGCTTGGGAGGCTGAGGCAGGAGGATGGCGAGTTCACAAGCCAACCTCAGCAAAAGGGACGGGCTAAGCAGCTCACTGAGACCCTGTCTCTAAATAAAAATACAAAATAGGTCTAGGGTTGTGGCTCAGTGGTCGAGTGCACCTGAATTCAATCCCCAGTACCAAAAAATTTAAATAAATTAGTAAATAAATCCCTGAAAGTATTTTTTTAAAAAAAATTAAATAAAAGGTGAATAATTAAATAACAGGTGAAGCCCCAGTTTAAAATGTCAAGAATTAGGTCTATACATAATTTCTTCTGCATTTTCCTCTAGTTTTGTTATAGGTAGAATTGTGTGTCTCCAGGTGACCCACACTTGTAATCCCAGCCAGCCTGGCAATACGGGAAGACCCTCTCCCACAACAACAGCAAAAACCCCTACAACTAGCTTTAGTGTTGGCTGGAGCAAAGGGAGGGATAATGGGAAAAGTACAGTGGTTACAAATATCACTTACCCCCAGGTGACCAGTTAGAGTAACAAGGACTAATAAGTGTCTTTTTCCTCTTTATTCTATTATGAACATCCTTCACCCGTGTGTGTGTGTGTGTGTGTGTGTGTGTGTGTAAGGGAGGGTAATTAATGTGGGCAGGAAGATAGAGTTAAAAAGTACCATTTTTGCATCTTCTTATTAAAATAATGCCGGTGCCCAGGTTTGGGCGGCCAGTGTGCGGAGCAGAACTGTGCAGTGGCCAACTTCAAACACTCTCCGCCTT
Source organism: Glaucomys volans (assembly GCA_020662805.1). NCBI lineage: Eukaryota > Metazoa > Chordata > Mammalia > Rodentia > Sciuridae > Glaucomys > Glaucomys volans. Next base: position 177,195 of record JAJEJO010050227.1, read on the forward strand.
AGGTCGCCAGAGTTCCTCTGCTCCATTGCTCCAGGTTCGTCTGGCCTTGCTAAGTCACCAGCAGGTCTTCAGTTCTGCAACAGGGGGAGGTCCCGAGTGACACGGTGGCGGAAGGCAGGGCAAGGGCCAGCGAGAGAGGTGCACGGCACAGGTTCTAGCGTAGGCGGCGACAGCCTTGTGGACAGTGTTGAGAGGGCCCAACAGCTCACAATAAGTGTGACGGACTATAAGAAAGGCATACTTATTCGAGGAAAGATATGTCAAGAAATTTCCCACTGGGAAATAAAAGGCCTATGAATATGTAGGTGTTGGGGGCGGGGTGGGGTGGAGATGTGGTGGGTTTGGATTTCTCTGTATTTTTTTCAATATACAAAAATCAGTAAAAATGCACGTTTTCCCCGGCTTTTAGTGACATCTAAATCTGGAGAAATACATAATATTTGTGTTTAACATTCTTGTGTTCTCCCTCAAGTTAATCAGAGCTGATTGAACATCATCATAGTGAAAAAGAAAGAAAGAAAGGTGTGTTCTGCACGACAGTCAGCCAGCGGGACGGTCAGAGCCGCTAAGGAGCACCTTCAGCCGGAGACTGAAGGTCCAGGAATTGGGGTCACGTCACAGAACTAATTCAGTACAGACAAAACAAAAACAAGCGAACAAAAAGGTGCAATGATACTCCTGGCAACATTTTTAAACAGGAAGGAAAAAACCTGCAAATAAATCAATAGCCAAAATATCAAAATTTAGGAGAATTGCTTAATAATTTACAGAATTGTCACCAAATTTTAGGTACTCATTAAAATTATAAGGTCTATAGAATCATATTTCTATTGCGATGATCAGCGACAACAATGGAGTACAGAATTAGGGACATCACTGGCAAATAAAAGTTAAATTGCCAAAAATGAAAATAGTGGTTTAGAATAGTGATCATAAATGACTATTATTACTTTAAAAACGATGTTATTTCTACCCTCTTTCCAATAAAGAGCATTTATTGCCACAAATAAATTTTCTGAACAAGAAGTGGGGACTTAGTGAATAATTTGTTAGGATACTTAAAATATCTACAAAATTATAATCATGACTATTTTGGTTTGTCGATTTGATTGGAACAGTAAAATAAAATTATAGTGCTCAAGTTTGTTTTTAGGAGATATTCATGCACTTTAGGAAAAAAAGTAAAGGAAAAATTGTTTTTATTTTTTTACTTAATATATTAGGGTTTTTTCCTTCAATTTGGAAAAGTACTGTTACTGACCCCGACGTGATTTGAACACGCAACCTTCTGATCTGGAGTCAGACGCGCTACCGTTGCGCCACGAGGCCCCTAGAACCAGGCTCTGCTAGGGTATCGTGAACAGACTTATCGTCAGCAACGTGAGGCGGAGCTTTATCCTTTAGCTCTGCCTCTGAGATTTTAATCCGTGCCGCTCTGAGGGGGGGGGTGTCAAGATGAGCGCGCATGCGCAAGGCAATCAAACTCACTGGTTAAATGACGAAAAGATAAATTGTGCTCAAGTGCATTTGACTTAAGGTCCAGTTGTTTAACCTTGGGATACATTGAATTCACTCAACAAAGAAGCGGTATCTATGTGTTTGAGACTTTTTGTCTGGAAATCATGTCATGACGGTGTCAGGGTAGTCCCTTCCTGAAGATGTTTTACACTTAATTCCGGCCTGCCGCTAATTCACAAAACCCCTTTAATTAGCTTCTCTGGGCTTTGGCTTCCTTATCTGTAATTCTATACACTGGGCATAATTCCACATTGTCTCGCGGGTGAGAGTGCCATCAGCAGTGACCAGAACACTGTGCCACTTACGTGAGCGTACAGCACATTGTAAATTAGTACTGTGTCTCTATTTCCGACTTTTAAAGCGTCTTTCAAATGGCTAGATGTAGACCTTAAATAAGTCCTAAAACAAAACCATTCCCGTGTGCGTTGGTGGTATAGTGGTGAGCATAGCTGCCTTCCAAGCAGTTGACCCGGGTTCGATTCCCGGCCAACGCAAGGTTTTTTGTTTTTGCTTTTTTTGTAAAAGCATTTCACCTCCTTGTTTCCCAGTGTGGTGTGTTGAAGGTTAGCCTTGAGGCACACTTCCCTCGGCTTGGGACTCTGGCAACAACGCCTTGCTCACTCACTCCCAGCAAGAAGAAACTACAGCCATGTCGACCTGGGACTGGAGACTGCGGATCGCTAAACGAACCACAGATACAGCCGCAGGAAGACGAAAGAGACCCAAACCCAGCTTCTGCAACTGGCGCCCTGCAACTGGCTAGGCCGGGAAACTAAGCCGCTCCGCTTACAAGGTACAAGTGGAAATGCCCATTTTGGTAAGTAGAAAGCAAACTCTGGGGTTCCGGTCTATTACATGAGCTGTTTTATGCTGTTTGTCCATCTGTGTTTTCGAAGTTCTCGTCAACGAACATGTCTGAGGCATATAATTGAGCATTGAGAACAGTGGCTAATGTAGCCGTACGTTTAAATTGCAAGTTACTTCAAGTAAAATGTAAATTGACACATAAAATGTGCGCTCGATAGGACAAACTTCCTCTTCTTCTTTGGGTCTTTTTCTCGGGGCACAGACGGAATTTTTCCAAATGAGTGAGA
>JAJEJO010050227.1:179816-293619 GCA_020662805.1 Glaucomys volans
GAAGACGAAGTAAAACTAAAAAGAACCGCGACTCCTCCCCGTCGGGGAATCGAACCCCGGTCTCCCGCGTGACAGGCGGGGATACTCACCACTATACTAACGAGGAGTGAGCTATGTAGCCCTCTTTCCGTACCCTTGATCTGGGATCTGGAAGGTGTTCGGCGTGCTTATTGCGAGGTTTTGGGGGTTGCCTTTCCCAGAACTACTAATCGTTAATCTATGTTTTTTCGATTTAGATCGCAACTGAACGAAAGTCACCATAAAGGCAGAAAGGAGCGGGAGTGACCGAAAGAGAAAGACGGTCTCTAAAACTACAGAGACCCGAGTTCTGACAGATCCTGACGGCCCAAGCCCACTCCGAATTGCTCTTACTCCCTTCCTCCACTGTCATTCACAACTGGAGGTTAATGGGCATCATTCAAATTGAAACAAGGCTCTATTGGACGAGGCGAGGCAACAAGTTGGAAAACGGGGAGCAAGCAGAAAGTTTGCGTCTAAGTCTGGACGAATCTCCCTCCGCTCTCCCTGGTACGCCAGTCGGAACTGTACACCAAGTTTCTTCCTGCCACCGGATTTTCACTCAGAACAAAAACTTACTGCACACCAGTCGACACAGACCATTTTCCAGTTCAGTCTCCCGTCGCACTAATATTTTGTGTTCAGGGTTAGCAAAATGACCGGGCTCGTCCGGGATTTGAACCCGGGACCTCTCGCACCCGAAGCGAGAATCATACCCCTAGACCAACGAGCCGACGCACAAAAGCTCCCGCGACCGCCCTTAGAGGTCGTATCACACTTGCTGCGCTCCCGAGCACGCCATCCACAGCTGAGACACGCAGGCGTGCTGTTAGGAACCATTCTCCCCAAAGCAGTACTCCAGGACAGGGGTTTGAGAAATCTCTTGGCTGCTGGCCCGAGAGCTCGGACTCCTCCCAGGAAATAGCGTCGAGGAAGTGGGAGGGAGTGGTCTCGGCCTAGACCCGGTGTTGCTTTCCATTACTGCCTGGAGCAGTTGAATCTGGATTTCCATCCTTCCCACCCCCGCCCGCAGCCCTGGGCCTACCTCCTCATAGTAGAACTTTGAGGACAAGCCTGGTTTCGGGATGGGTTGGGGACAGTTAATGAGTCGTAAAGTACCTAAGTGAACACGAGCCTCACTCGCCGTTCCTGCATTTTGTGTAACTTACTGGGGTGACCAGCAGGACATGCCCCGGACTAGACTCGTCAATAGCCCACAGTGTCCCTACACGCGTGACAGTGCCCAACTGACAAAGGTTATGGTTCCTGGGGCCAAGACCGACCGAAGAGGTGTTATAGAGCTGGTGTGGTTGGCGGGTCTGGTTTTCCAACCTCCAGTGTGGCAGTATACCAGTTTTGTAACCAAAACTTCCCTGGACACCCTTGCCAGTACTAGTCTCAAGGTTGCCAGCCTGTAGGATCAGGTTACCCCTTAGCTTCTGACCTAGCAATGGCTCTCCGAGGATAGCCCAGGAGACCTTCCTTCCTACCTGTCCCCTAAGACTTCCAGAAGGTAAAGAGCTCTAAGCAAAGTAACTCACTAGTGTGATCCAAGGCCAACAGGCTCAGATTTGAGGCCTCTGTCACTTGGGTTCAGTGAGCCTCAATCCCTTAGTGCACTCGCCGCAGCTCATGCCAAATTTCAACAAAATCTGTGGGGTCAGTTACAGTCCAGTTTCCTGGGCCTTCCTTCAGCTCAGTGCCTGTCCCAGGGAATCCCCTAGGCCTGACTCTGACTTTCAACGGCTCTGCACCAACTTGATAGCATCCATTGCTGGGTTGAACCATTTTGTTTCATAGCCAGTCCTGTGATTTGTGGGGCCAGGCCCTTCTTAATGCTCAACCCACAGATGCTTTGGTGATGAGGACATCAGTGAAGGATTCAGGTCTTGTTTTGTGTTTTTTCTCAGATGTCCACAGACAACCTCACCTTTCTCATCAGAGTTGCAAGTCTTCAGATGGTTATGGAGGTTCTCCGGGCTGACCAGGCGCTTCCTCTCCCCAATCACTTTCCAATTCCCATCTCCTTCTCCCTGCGCTGGCCTTCCATGTCAAGTTCTCCAGTCTTCCTTCCCTCACCTGGCCTCAGGCATTGAATCTATGCAGAGGGAGACCAAAATCCTTCAAGACCATTGATGAAAACTGTGTTCCCTCTTCCTAGAAAAATGCTTACCATAGTGAATAAGAATATCAATGGTCAGTCTTATTCAAACACAGGAACCACACCACTGGTAGACATACTAAAGAGGACCATCAAGGTCTATTTCAAATGTAAAAGACCCTGAGGATCCCCTGTAGGAACACCTCCAGCCAACTCCTTTGTCCCATAGGTGGAAAAACCAAGGTGGGGGTGAACGCAATAGGAACTCAATAGGAAGGAAGATGGGGGTGAACCTGGATACAAAATAAGATGATAGCCTTGATTTTTTTTTTTTTTTTTTTTTTTTTTTTGGGGAACCAGGGATTGAACTCAGGGACACTCAGCCACTGAGCCACATCCCCAGCCCTATTTTGTATTTCATTTAGAGACAGGGTCTCACTGAGTTGGTTAGGGCTTCGCTAAATTGCTGAGGCTGGCTTTGAACTCGCGATCCTCCTGACTCAGCCTCCCAAGTCTCTTGGATTACAGGCGTCCGCCACGCCCGGCTTAGCTTTGATACTTTTTCAATGCCTCTTTTACATATATTTTGTCCCATGCTCTACCCAGAACCATATATAAACTGCTAAGCTAGCACACCAAAATGGGTTTTTCTGCTCTCAGGCCCCCTCCCACATGGTGGGAGTTCTATCTCTTCTTAAATAAATCTTGTTCTGTTTACTCCTCCCTCCTTGACTGTCGTGAATTTTATTCTTCAGAATTTGTGAGACAAGAACCCACTGGAAATTGCCAAAGCAAGGAATCTAGTCTCATCTCAAAACTCCAGTTTCAATAGAGGGAAGGAGTCCACTTTCAGAATCCAAAGACTAAGGTGTAAAAAACTGGTCATTGTTTCAACTCCAGTGGAAGCATTTTTTTTTCTTTTTTATGTTTTACATTTTAACAGGAGTCACAGATTTACACTGAAAAATCCAATTCTAAGATTTAACTTCAGGCAGTCACAGTTGTCTGAAAGAGATTGGGTAGGAAATAAGGTGAGAAGCTCAAAGCTCCTGAGCCCCAGCACTTCCCTGATGGGAGGATGTGGGTATCCTCCTGAAGTTACTCCTTTTCAGACTCCACGTCCTGTCAGTAATTGAAACCTATTTTTTAAAATCCTAATGTCTTGATGTCATCTCTACAACTGCCCTTGCAAGCTTTTGACATTTCTGTGACCAACCCCTGCCTCAACCCCACATGCTCTGACTGTAACATTTATGTAGCATATTATATAACTTGGTGAAATATGATTTTTTTTGTGTCACCCCGGTCCCATAAACTCGGGCAGGGCAGGCTTCCTCTTATTTGTTTCCTGCTGCATTTCCAGGTCCCACACTCTGTCTGTTTTACTCTGTTTAATGGAAAGTTTCCAGAAAGCCTCCCCTGACTACCCTCTACCCTACGACTGGAGGAGATGCCATTTTCCCCCCCATATTCTAGCAGCACCCTGTCCCTGCCCTTAGCACTTTATGTTGTGACTGCGTCCTCTCACGAGCTCTGAGAAGAGAGTTTATCTTATGCACATGTTTACGCAGTGTTTGCCAGTGTCGCGCACACACATGGTCTGGGCGTTTTCACATCACCTGCTTGGTGGAGAGAGCAATTCTTTCAAGTCAACATTTTTACTCTCACAGAGGATCCTGAGCCAAGGGATAATGTCTAGACCTTTCTGTCTTCCAAGGAAGTGTTGGGCCTTCAGACAGACCATGGATGGGTCCTCTCTCAGTCTCGCTACCATTCATTTCCATCTTCACCAACCAGCCCTGCAGTCCACACTAGGTTCCATGGAAACTGCACTGGCATGGCACTCTTTTCTACTCCTTGTCCTTGTTATCCAAACTTGGTCCTCATCCCTGATGCTAAGTCATGCCAACTTAAAAATGAGGACGTGGTTTTGAGAAAAAGGAAAAAGGTTTACTGCTTTGTTAGCAAAGGAGAAACACAGGGGAGTCCAGTCCCAGAAGCTGTGGTTCTGCCCTTCAGAGGAAGCAGGGCTTTTAAAGAAGCCTTTCAAAGGCTACACTCCAGGTATGCCCAGAAAAGGGGCAGGGGGGAGGGCAGTTTCCCAGGGTGCCCTGATGGTGTGTTAGGATTCACTTGTTAATCTGGGGGATAGTTGCTTCCTAATTCTTCTGGTGACATCTCTTTTCTGTGAAGAGCAGATAACTCAAGGTAATCTGATTCCCTGCCCCCAAGTTAGGGAGGAGGAGAGAGAGAAGAGGAAAAGAAAAAACATGGTCCCTTTTAAAATAAGTAGCAAGGGCTATATTCAAAAGGTAAAGTGGACCACTGTTACAGCCTCATAGTTCCAGTTTTTCGACAACCTCTTGTAGGAAACCAGATAGCTCCCGGCCAACCGAATCTTGCTAGTGCTTGGACCCAGACTTTTCTGCTTGTGGAGAGGGATAGAGATAACTACAAGTGAAAGGCCCAGTTCAGCCCTCTACCCACAAGCCGCACCATACTTTAAATAAATATACATTTTTAAAGATGTATATTTTACAATATATAAAATCATGAGGCCCCCAAGCCAAAAGAAATATAATGAAGTCCGAAAAAACCCCAAGCAGCTCAGATTCTAGACCTTACACAGTAGAAGCGATTTGAGTGGTAGAGCAGCCACCAGGTTAGGCCACCAGGGCCTTTGGGCTGTGGCACTCGCTGGACAAACGACTGCGTAGGGTTGCTCAGGATTGCCGATTGGGTGAGAGGGCCAGCTTTGGGAACGGCGGTCCACCAGGAGGACACCTGGGTGGTCTGAGAGGAACTGAAACCCTTGAGTTCTCTGATACAAAAACAGTCTTTTAGGGTCTCTTGATTAAGTCACAAAAGCGGTAGAAACCCCGTCTCCCTGAGCTGAATAAAGGCACCGCTGGGATTCGAACCCAGGATCTCCTGTTTACTAGACAGGCGCTTTAACCAACTAAGCCACGGCGCCAAGGACATCAGTGTTTTTCCCTAACAGGCACTACAGGAATATAGTATTTCGAGCCTACACTTTTTTCAAACCCAAGGTAAGTCAATTGGACTTTGACAATACATTATTCCCCGGTTCAGAAAGGGGTAGATACATGCTCTCAACATAGCAAGAAGTACCTTGGGGCGCTTCTCATATTCTAGAATTCTGAGATAAGGGGATTTGTAGGATACCGATTGGATTAGCAAGTCTCAATCTCTTGAAGAAGAAAAACTATACCTCACGTAGTCGGCAGGATTCGAACCTGCGCGGGGAGACCCCAATGGATTTCTAGTCCATCGCCTTAACCACTCGGCCACGACTACACCCCTAGAGCAGCTTCTTTCTGTGCCTCTCTTAATTCCCACACGTCACGAACACTCCTTTTTGTTACTGTTCCTGTTCTAAGCCTGTTAAGACTGAGAGTATCGCGGAAACACCAGAACCGAATGGACTCTGAATCGGCCTTTGCCTTGCTGCCCCGCCTTTTTGAAGCCCTCTTTTACCGACCTTCCTTCCCCATTCTCCCAACAGCCTCCAGTAACTGCACCTCCCGGAAGAAGACGCGAAGATACCTAAAGGGCTTCTGTCCAAGTCTTAGAGAGCTGCAGCTAGTTGTGTTTTGAGAAAGAGTAGGTGTAACGTTTCATGACCAAAAAGCTTCTTGGTGGGGCGTTGGGGGAGTATGTCAGAATAACAGGAAGTGAAGTGCTGAGGATTGAGAAAAACCAGAAAACTCTGGCCCGTACGGGGATCGAACCCGCGACCTTGGCGTTATTAGCACCACGCTCTAACCAACTGAGCTAACCGGCCAGGACGGAGGCTAAGCTCCTCATTCCTCCATTTCTGGTATTCTGGTAGGGGCTGACTTACTCCAACTCAGAAGCTTGAAATTTATAAACCTGGCAAGCACTAATTTCCAACTAAAAAAGATACCCAAATGCAGATTGAAACCGATCCTTAACAGCCAAGAAAATATGCTCCTTAAACAGCTCTAAAGGGGCTTTGCTCTACATCTTGAGAGCAAGTAGCGCTCAGCTGAAACGAGGGTGGGGTGGGGAGGACAACAAAAAGAGTTCAGATTGTAATTCTTCCCGAAGATTTGGGAGTTCCTGCTGGTCTCATGATGTTGGTCAATGATGTACCTAGGGCTGGCCGTGGGGAACCCACAGTGCTGACCCTTCCTCTGGAGTCTTACAGTAGAGGCATCCAGTCTTCACATACTCCTCCTCGGGCTTGGCGCTTCCCTCCCCCACACCAATGCTGTACTTCCCAACATCTCTCCGCTCTCATACTTCACTTTTTCCCAGACCCAGCCTTGCTGAGACGACCATAGCCATATTCTCTAAACTGCTCTCCATTTCTCAATTTATTCCCTGTGGGGCCTGACTTCTGGCTTTCCACAGTTGGCACTGTGTAAACAAAGGTTGAAATAATGATGAACAATGGGCCAGCCACCAGGGAATCAGGAGTTTGAAATTAGTACTTGCTAAGACTGTAGATTGCAAACTTATGGGTTGGGTTCAATCAGTCCCTATCAGAATACCAGAAGTAGAGAAATGGGATGGACCTAAATGAGAAATGTTCCCAGAGAGCTTTACTGCAGGTCAAATGACCTGTGGAAACATCCTCATAAGGGGCAAGCTTTTTTGGTTCCTCTAGTTCCTGCCACAAAGGCAGATCCAAATGCTTAGGGCCATCTGTGAATCCAGGTGCCTTGACTCCCAAGAAAAGGAAATATCAACAGCGCAGGATTTGCTGTTCCCACAATGTTCCCGAGGCAGGTTGGTACCAGAATAAGAAAAATTACAGTTGCGTAGTAGTTTGTGAATCCAAGGATCTGGGGAGTGGCCACAACTGAGGCAGAAAGGCCTGAAAGTATCCACTAAGGAAGAATTTTCTGACAATCCTTGCAGTTCAGGTTAGCAGGAAGAAGCAAAGGCCCCCAAAGAGATGGGGTACTCCTGTGACTCCTGGATACCAAGACAGACCAGTCGGAGCCTGGGATTCACCCGAGTCAGGAGAGGGAGCTCTCCACACTGGAACCGCTGCAGCCGGGGAGGTTCTGAGATGGGAAGAGGAAAAACAAATGCCACAGGTGTGGTTTATTGTACCCACTCACCATTCTCCTCTCAACTCCAAAAATTCCCTATCAATCCCTTATGCCTCCTCCCTGGGACCCATCCATTTGAACCACCCTTACCTAATGGAGTAATATTAGAGGGTTTCCTCTCAAGCTCAAAAGAAAGCACAACAGGGCGGAGGACAGAAGGGCTGGTACAAAGTGTGTGGAGGTAGATAGTCAAGGGCTTCTCAACCTTGGCTGAAGACTAGAAAGGGAAACACATGATTAGTCAGAACTCAAGCTCCCAACCTACCAAAGTTCCAGGAACCTGCGTATCTGAGCCCCCACCTTCCAGTCACACCTCACCTCTAGTTGGGCTCCAGGTCCTGTAAATTGCAAGACTACTCTCCCTGGCTTTCGGACAAACTCCAGGAGGGAGGTCCACTCATTAGGACACAGCCCTAGTGCTGCTGCCACATGATAATTCGTACAGGTCACCATAGCTTCAGCAGTCCCATCCTCTACCAGAAGCCTGGGGGAGAAAGCGGAAACTCCCAAAGTAAACCTGAGTGGCCAATCTCCAGGACCCAACACACCTCTCTCCCCATCATTTCCAGTCTTCAGCTCATTCTACCCTCACTCATTCTAAAAATATTTATTAAGCAATTCACATGAGCCAGAAATTATGCTAATGCAGATGAAACTATATTAACAAGGGAGTAAAACAGTGTGTTGGATGCTCACCTGATGCTGGCTTGGCTTATAGACGTCTGAGTGGAGCAAGCGGGACCCTGACGAATGCACCTTCCCTGGGATGAAAAAAGTTGTTGGAAAAGTCCTCTTGGTCCCATCATATCCCCTGGCATTCCACACCCAGCTCAGCCAGTTTCCCTCCTGTACCTGGGGGCAGACACTGGTACAATGTGCACACACCCACAGGAGTTGAAGGCTGACAACAGAAATGACATGGCAAGAGGCAGTGGCCTGGAATGGGCCCCAGTTACTCTGCCGAAGTTCAGCCAGGTAGATGCGAGGCAGCGGAGCACTATGGAGAAGGGGCGGGGGGCGGTGGGGAGAGAGAGAGAGATTTGATCAAGAAACAGGCAGAAGGAACTAGGCATGGTGGCGCATGCCTTTAATCCCAGCAAGACTAGAGGCTGAGACAGAAAGATCACAAGTTCAAGATCAACCTGAGCAACTTAAAGCAAGATCCTGTCACATAATAAAACATAAAAAGGGATGGAGATAAAGCTCAGTGGTAGGGCACCCCTGAGTTCAACCCCTAGGACCAAGGAAAAAACAAGAGAGAGAGAGAAAGAAAAAAGCTGGGTTTGGTGGCGCATGCCTGTAATCCCACGGGCTCAGGAGGCCGAGGCAGGAGGATCGCAGGTTCAAAGCCAGCCTCAGCAAGGGCAAGGCGCTAAGCAACTCAGTGAGACCCTGTCTCTAAATAAAATACAAAATAGGGCTGGGGATATGCCTAGTGATCAAGTGCCCCTGAGTTCAATCTCTGTTACTCCTCACTTCTCCTCAAAAAAAAAAAAAAAAAAAAAAAAAAACCAGGCAGAAGGTTGGGTGAGTCTAACATAATTTAGCAGGCATGAGGATGGAACAGTAGCAGGTTCCGTGTTCTCCTGGAAACCTTATGGCCCCATCCCAATTTTGATTCCTGATCTCCAATGGTCACCAATTATTTCTCAGGCTTGAACATAAGATGTTAGCCAAGAAAGAGACTATTGAATTGAAAATCCTTCCAAAGTCTAGAATGTTAAATCTTTTGGATAAAATGATAGGTATTGGGCATTCTTTATTTGGGGTATAGTAAATCCTTCTGACTCAAGAGTCTGCTATAATGAGAGAAGACTAATAATGGCAAAAAAGTTCCAGAGTCAGAGACATGAGTGGGATGTGACTGTGAGGCCATAAAGTTTAGGGGTCAGGACATAGGCACTGACCTGACTGTGGTCTCCGGGGGGAAACTCAGGACTTGCACATAAGTAGATGACCGAAAGCAACAATAAACATTGTGGGACCTGCAAGAATAGAAGAAAGTAATCAGAATGGGGTGGGAGCTGGGATTCATAGATCATGCTTACAAGCTTGGCTATGCCCCAACTCCCAGGGACGTACCCTAGCCCAGCTCTACCAAAGCAAGGGGAATAAGAGAACTAGTCTGCGATATCTCAGGAGGGTAGAGAGCATAAATAGCAGACTAACACTGAAAGAAATAGCATAGAGAAGCTCTCCTTATGGCACAGTTTGGTGAGGGTACATGTTCAAGGGAAGCACATCAGTAGGAGAGGAGGTTCAGCCACGCAACACAGATTTTCACCTAGAAACCCTTTTCTCCAGTTGGCTAAAGTGGACTTGAGCTCCTGGAAGAAGTCCTAGTGGGGGAGGCAAGTGCGGATATTCGATATAAATGTCCAGGCGAGGGAGGAATTCAGAGTCAGCAGTCCTTAGAGCTACAGTTAGCTTCACACACCTTCTTACAACCTCAGTGTTCCCTACAGAAGAAGGGGAGGGTGGCTAGTGGGATCTGTCAGGACCACAAGGTTCCATCACTTTATTTCAAACCCTCCCCACTGAAGGGATAGTCATTACCAGACTTCGCCTGACAAATGGGCTGAAGTGATTCACACATTGTCCGTGACAAAATCTCAGCTGAGAAAGACACCAAGGAATCAGTGAAGCTGGAAGGTAAGAGAAATACACTGGAAACCAAGGCCCAAGAACATATAGAATGTGGAGGGTCAATTCAAAGAACAGAAAAAGGAGTCACAGTATCAGTTAAAATATGACAAATAGGGTCCCTAGAATATCTTGAGCTCTGCCAAACTGTTTACTAAAACAGGATGTGTGGGAAAAACAGGGTTGTGGCAGTGCCTGCAACTCCTGTACAACTTTACAGTGATTCACCCCTCTAATCCCAGTTACTTGGGAGGTTGAGGCAAGAGGATCATAAGTTCCAGGCAGCCTAGGAAACTCAGCAAGACCCTGTATCAAAATTAAAAAGATTGGAGATGTAGTTCAATAGTTGAGAGGTCCTGGGTTCAAACCCTAGAAATGGAAAAAAAATTTGTTTAATTAAAGAAAAAAAGAAAGAAAACTATACAACTTCAGAAGCAGAGGCTTTACCACTTGCATTTTCATCTAGAATCTCAGTCTGTCATTTGCAGCCTTAAGCCTTGGGGCTCAGGCCCCCTCCCTAAATATATAGGTCCTTGGAAATATATAAAAAAAATATATAGGGAGAAATATATATATATTATATATATAATACATACATACATATATATATGCATATATATATATATATATATATATATATTTTTTTTTTTTTGGTGTGGTACCAGGGATTGAATCCAGGACTTGTTAGGCAAGTGCCCTACTACTGAGCTGCATCCTCATCTCAAAACATTCACTTCTTTTTTTTTCTGGATACAAGAACATATAGAACAAGATTGAATATAGGGGCACTTAACTATGAGCCACATCCCCATCCCCAGTTCTTTTTATTTTTTTTTATTTTGAGACAGGGTCTCACTAAGTTGCTTAGTGAGCCTTAGTCTCCTGAGCTACTGGAGTTTACAGGTGTATGCCACAGTGCCTGGTTCAAACATTCACTCTTATTTTTGTTTTGGGGTTTTTTTTGGGTTTTTTGGGGGGTTTTTTAGATATACATGGCAATAGAGTGTACTTTGACTTATTATACATACGTGGAGTGTAACATATTCTAATTAGGATCCCATCTAATCATGTATCTCCATGACATGGAGTTTCACTGGTGGTGTAGTCATATACAAACAGGAAAGTTATATCTGATTCATTCTACTGCTTTAAACATTCACTTCTGATAGATTATTTCACAAAAATTACAGGCAACACAATAGGATTTTTTTATACAGGGAGAAATTTCTCCACACCTTTTTCATTTGTACTTGCAGTCACTCCACAAAGCTTACACCAGGAATTACTATTTTTCCTGCTGTCATCAGCTGGCTACTTCTTGCACTAAATGAAGGCCCTTCTCTATATTTTCAATCCTTTTCCTTATACTTTTGGAGGTTTCTCATATTTCCCTTCATTGCTAAAGCTTTTCCTTAAGTGTGACAATACCTGGCTTGTGATCATTTCCAAATAGTGATGCACTTGGGGAAAAACTCACTATGAAACTCAATCTCTCTCTTGCACTGATATCATTCTTCTACCATGTACATCACATTAAAGAAACGTTGCCTGGCATGGTGGTACATGCCCGTAATCCCAGTGGCTAGGGAGGCTGAGGCAAGAGGATCACAAGTTCAAACCAGCCTCAGCAACTTAGTAAGATCCTGTCTCAAAATAAAAAATAAAAATAAATAAATAAAAAATGGTTTAAGTGCTATTGGGTTCAATCCCCCCCTCCACACACACACAAAGTTAGCTGGGTGTGATGGCACACCTGCAATCCCAGATACCTAGGAGGAGGGGCAGGAGGACCCCTTAAGCTCAGGAATTCAAGGTCAACAAAGGAAACACATGTAGCAGAGAACAGACTGTTTACCAAACCCCAATAAGCATGCAGGAAGGGAGCATGTCCAAATTAACTGGTGGACATTTACTTGGCACCAAGCAAGTCAGTCAGCGAGGATCCAGACAGTGCTTTGTGCATTCCCAGCATATCAGGCAAGTCTTGAGAGCTCCCAAGCTCCAGGGTCCACTCATCCTGGACAGTGAGGCAGGATACACAGCCAGCCAACTCCAGAGGACGCTGAGATGTGCAAGATGACCCCTCCATCTCGAACAACTTTGGTGTCTGTCAGAAAATGGGAAGACTGTCTCTGAGTATGTCCTGGGCAAGAGATGGTTCACAAAAGCTTCCAATGTTGCTTTCTTTCTAGAGCCTGAAGGAAATGATCTCAACACAGAGACACCTTCTAGTTCATCTAAATCCAGCCTTCTTTTAGGAGAGCTGGAGGGACTAGCATACCCTTTCAACTACAACCCAAACACAACTTTCTCAGGAAGGGTAAGATAAGTTAGGACACTCACAGCAGGGCCAGGAGCCACAAGTCGGTAAACCTGCCCTGGGTGCAAAAACTCAAACCAGCGGACTGAAGAGCCAAGGAAGATGAGGAGAACCTGTGAGGAAGGACAGCAGGGGCTGGGTTCCAACGTAGAGCTCAAGATAGGAGAGGTCAAGTCTTAGGGACAAGTTTACCTTCTGATCCTTGTTCTCATCTGTAAGGGGCTCAGGCAGGCCCCAGCCAGTCCTCTCCTTTCTCTGTGTGCCCCCAAGCCAGCAACCTGATACATGGAAACTGAGGGTGGGCTTGGGCACCTCTGAAGTGGTTCCTGAGGAGGAACAAAAATTTCGCTTCATGAGGGCCTCTTTGTGGGACAACAAGAATAGTCGGCTCTGTCCTACGTGGCGTCCCTCTAAGCAGGTAGGCTCTGTCTGAGGAGGTGCTGAGGAATGATGGAAGGATCTGGGCCTAGGCAGTATCAGGGCATCTTCCAGAAAGAGCTGGACGTAGACTCTATTAGGGCAGAGAGAAATAGTGATGTAGGCATTGGATGTTTTTCTTTATCTTTCTTTCTTTCTTGGTACTGAAAATTGACCCCAGGAGTGCTTTATCACTGAGCTATATTTCCAGTCCTCCATTCCCACTCTTTTTTAAAATTTTGAGTAAGGGTCTTGTTAAGTTGCTTAAGACATCACTAAGTTGCTGAGGCTGGTCAGAAACTTTCAATCCTTCTGCCTCAGCCTCCCAGTCATTGGGTATTTTGGACCTCAACATTCCCCAATCTGCACCAGGCCCTTCCTTCCTCTCAGACTTGAGAGCACAGTTACTAACCCAAGAAGCCCACCTGGACTGCCGTTCCTGGATGAAACCAGTCGTGCCTAGCTCCTTCCAGGAAGGGAAGTTGCTTCTGATGTCCCTCTCTACCACCAACTGGAACTTCTCTGTCCGTACTAGGCAACCTAGAAGAAAAATTCTCTATTTTTGCAAGAAAAGAACTGCTCCCCTTACAGAAGAAAAAGGCCCACATGTGACTACCCGCCCCCCAACTCCCCAGAAGGGTGATACCTCCAGGGAGAAACCATTCCATCTGCATGTACAACTCTGTTCCTTGCCTTCCAGTTGAAAGGCTTCAATTGTACTTTTACACAAATCCTGAAAATGCCTAACAAATTTTCCTCTCCAGGGTTCCCAGTATATATTTCCAGTAAGCCAAATAAGACCATTGTTTTTCCAAATTAAGAATATTATAAATAAGAGTTGTAATTCTGGTGTGTTAGGACTCATGTAGACAGAAAAGAATGCTGGGAATTGAAGTTCTGGCTAGGGGTTACCTGGCTTCTTTTCTCTACCTGCCATATCAGTCTCCCAAACTTCACCTCAAAACTGTTGGTATTTTTGTTTTGTCTTGTCTTTGTGGTGCTAGGAATAGAACCCGGGGCATTTTTACCACTGAGCTACATTCCCAACCCTTTTTATTTCAAGACAGGGTCTCACTAAGTTGCCCAGACTGGCTTCAAACTTGTGATATTTCTATCTCAGCCTCCCAAGTGGCTAGGATTATAGTCATACACCACTGTGCCTGGCCTCTCCTCAAAGCTGTTAATCGTCATGTCACTTCAGATCTCTAGCAAACTCCTGCAGAGGTTTCCTCCTGACACCCTTGATTATGAGAATTTCTATTGTATAACAACATCTTTTCACCTCCAAACTTCATACCTACAAGCTGAGGGTCAGTGAGGGGTTGTGAGTGCTTGGCCAGGAGCAGGCAGGAGAGGGAACCACTTCGGTCCCGAAGTTGCAGACAACCTTTATGAGATGAGGCCACCAGAACCCCAACTAAAGCCTGTAGGAAGAGGAAGGTCAACATATCAAAACTTTTATTAAATAAATATTGACCATTCACTATGTGCCAGGCACTGTGTTAAATGGTAGCACTATAAAATAAACAAAAAAGACATAGTCTCTGATCACAAAGAATCTATACTCAAGGAAGAAGATAGACATGAAAAAATACCATAAACACTCACACATTTAGTAGCAAGGAATAAAGTACAAGTTAAGAGACCATGAGAGCTAGGTGTGGTGGCACATGCCTGTAATCCCAGGGCTCAGGAGGCTGAGGCAGGAAGATCTCAAGTTCAAAGCCAGCCTCAGCAACTTAGGGAGGCACTTGGCAACTCAATGAGACCTTGTCTTTAAATAAAATATTTTAAAAAGGGTTGGGAGGGTTGGGGATATAACTCAATTTGTTTGCCTGTCAAGCACAAGGCCCTGGGTTCAATCCCCAGAACTGCAAAAAAATAAATAAATAAAGATAAAAAAGGGTTGGGGATGTGGCCCATTGGTTAAGTATACCTGGGTTCAATCCTGACTAAAAAAAAAAAAAAAAAAAAAAAAAAAAAGGAGAGACCATGAGTTAATAGACTATACAGGATCTCACAGGACATAAAGATAAATTTGGTTTTACTTTATGTATATTTGGAGAACCCTGAAGAGAATCCTATAATCCACCTTAAATTTCTTCTTCTTTTTTAGTACTAGGGATTGAACCCAGAGCCTCATGCATGTTAGGCCAGTGCTACCTCTGAGCTATATCCACAGCCCCTTTCTATTTTGAGACAGGGTCTCACTATGTTGCCCAGGCTGACCTCAAACCTGCAATCCTCCTGCTGAGCCTCCCAGGTAGCTGAGATTACAGTCATGTGTCATCACTTCCAGCTCCAAGTTACATTTTTACCTCACTCTTTTTTTTTTTTTGTACTGGGGATTGAACCCAGGGGCACCCAACCATCGAGCCACATCCTCAGCACTCTTTTATACTTTTTTCTTTTTTTTTTAAGGACTGCATTTCGATTCATTGTACACAAATGGGGTACAACTTTTCATTTCTATAGTTGTACACAATGTAGACTGACCCCATTCCCGGTAATCATACATGTACATAGGGTAATAATGTCTGTCTCAGTCCACTATCTTTCCTTCTCCCAACCCTCCCACCCCATTTCCCTCTACACAATCCAAAGTTCCTCCATTCTTCTCTTACCCCCTCTGGCCACCCATCTCTTTTTTATGCTTTATTTTGAGACAGGGTCTCATTAAGTTGCTTAGGGCCTTGCTAAGTTGCTGAGGCTGGCTTTGAGCTCTCGATCCTCCTGCCTCAGCCTCCTGAGCTGCTGGGATTACAGGCATGTGCCACCATACCCTGCTTACCTCACTCTTTTTAACTGCCACAGGAAGGATGCGTTGGTGGGGCCAAGAATGGATGGGACAGTTAGAAGACTAGTATAGTCTAAATGACAAAAGTGACAGTGACCTGGACTAGGACAGGGTGATAAGGATGGCAAAAAGAGGTAGTTCCCTAAGCCTCTGGAGCCTTACCTGCGCTGGGTGGAAGGCAGAGGGTGGCAGACAGAACGAGGACCAGGCTAGGCGGTGATTGAGTTGGCAGGAGGGCAGGTGGGCAGCCTCTTGGAGAGGAAGAAGTGCCTTTGGGTCAAAGGAGGCCCAAGCCCTACACTGTCCTTCCTCTGCCAGAGTGGTCAGAGTTGGGAAAGAGTAGGGAGTCTGCAGCCGAGCATACTGTCGGGGAGAAGAGAAGTCAAATTGTGTGCCCTGTGCACTGGGGTCCTCCAGTGCATTGGCTCTGCCTCCCACCTTTCCTTGCTTCTCATACTTTCTGAAGGGGGCAGTGATGTGGCTCTTCAAGGATCTCCTTGTGTGCATTCCGAATGGATCTGCTGGGTGGAGCTAGAGCATCCAGGGTAGGAGCCAGGAGTTGCAAAGCCAGACTAGGGTTTCCTGGAGAGGAATGCTGCAGGAATTGCTTGTGTCTCAACAAGTGGGGACATAGCCTTGGCCAGGGAAAGAAGCAAAGTCACATCCCCCAAAGACCCTGATCCTCCAGGTTCCTGCTTCCCTTCCAGATAAAGTATCTTACTCCCCAGCCCATACCCTCATTCTCCTCACTTGTAGGCCAGTTCCTCCAAGGCCTTGACAGCCCACAGGTAGAGGGGAAGACCTAACTGCCATTCCAACACCAACTGCTCATACAAGGAGGCCCCATGAACTTGGTGGGATGACTGAGTCCCAGGCTTCTGACAAGAAAAGTCCCGAAGCAGGATAGCTCCACGGAGGCAGGATGCTAGCACTGGTTTTGTTGTCCCTCCACCCACTGACTGGAGGAGGTGAACATCCTGGAGCTGCGAGGAAATGGAAAAGTGAAAAAGCAGAGGTAAAGACTGAACTCTCTGACCCCACTCAGGTAACAAGTTTCTGCTACTTGGGTTTCAGGAGAAAGAAACACAACTATTGTTGTGTCCTCTATGCTAACTATTTCCTTCCAGACTTCACACCGCACCTGCCATTGCAACCCACTCCCTTGAAGTTAGCCTCATCTCCCATGTGCTTCAATCAGTCTTTCTTCTTTCTGAGGACCAAGTAACCCCTGGCTGCATAGGTGTGACTCTTTTTCCCAGGTTCCTGGCCCTAGACCTGTGCTTTAGCCTTCTCTTCCCCCAGTCAGAAGGCCCTCTGTGAAGAAGCTGCTTTAGCCCCAAATCTTCCTCCCAGAAATTAAGATTACTCCTTTTCTTTCTAAAGTCTTGTCCAAATAACTTTTTAACAAAAGTACTCCCTCCAATGCATACTTACTGTTTGTATGTTTTTGCTATAGAGGTTCTCATATGCAAAAAAAGACTAGCCTGTGAAGGTAAGAAAAGCTACTGAGAGGGTCTCTTTGCAACCAGCCCTGACCTCTCACATACCTCCAGGCGGACCCCTGGTCGCATCACCCGCCTAAGGTCATGGAACTGCTGGTATGCAAGGCAGAGCCTGAGCTGCCCATCCAACTCATAGAGGCCAGCAGGCTCATTCAACACACCAGTGACTATTCCCTGCAAAGAGGCCAGAGGTCCAGTTGGTCACCATCTGCTTACACTTTGGATATCCACATTTCCTGCCCCACAAGCTCTAGGATCTATCTTTTCCTCAGGCTTACCGTATAGTGTAAGAGTCTAGAATCCCGCATAAGACTTTGTGGTCCTTTCTTATCCTGGAAGTTGCTGGATGTGGGAAGTGATTTGGAGTCAGCCTCCAAGAAGGGTCCTTCCAGCTTCAGCTCCTGCACACGTTCTGGTTCCAGCAGCATCAGATGGGAGGAGGTACTAGTCCTCCAAACACAGTAATGGTGACCATGGATCCTGGATACTCGCAGTTGTGTCAGCACATAGGCCTTACCAGGCCAAAGAGCCCGGTGCCATACCAGCTGGGCAGGGATCTGGCTTATGGAGAGGTAGGCAACATGGTACATGAGACACTCTCCACAGCACCATCCTTCTGTCAGTCCCTTCCCATTACGATTGAATCTCAAAGACCTGCTTCTCTTGAGTCTTCCCTGTCTCTTCATTTTCTCTACTTGCCAATTAAATCTTAAGCCACAGAACTTTCAGGATCTCTCCTGTCTCACAGGAGCTGCCAAATATTTCCTAATTCCTTCCACAAGATACAAATCATCCCTAAAACTTCCTTCAGAATACATAAATACTCTATTGATCAATGTATGCCCTTCTTAGCATTTCCCCTCTTCTACCCGCCATAACATTTCACTTATGTTATCAATATGTGTTAGGTACATATGCATCTAGTATTGGGATAGATGTTTAGGAAAATACAATAAACAATTTCCTTTTCTCAATATGTTTCAAACCTCTAGTGAATATAAAGCCATATATTATCAAGTATAGAAAATAACACATTTGGTAGGGTTACAATACACATTTGGAAAAACCAGGCATGGTGGCACTGCCTATACTCCCAGCTACTCAGGAGTCTGAGACAGGAGGATAGCAAGTTCAAGGCCAGCCTGGGCAATTTAGTGAGACCCTGTCTCAAAACAAAACAAAACAAAATAAAGGACTTGGCATGTAGCACAGTGGTAGACTACCTCTGGGTTCAATCCCTAACACCACAAGAAAAAAAAAATCAGGGGCTGGGTTTGTGGCTCAGTGGTGGAGTGCTTGCCTAGCACATGTGAGGCACTGGGTTTGATTCTCAGCACTGCATACAAATAAATAAATTAAATAAAGGTATTGTGTTCATCTACAACTAAAAATAAAAAAAAATAAAAATAAAAAAAAAGCAGGGTGTGGGGGGGGTGCAGTGGGAGGAATTACCAGGAATGCCTAGTGAATTAAGTTGAATTAAACCGTGTCCTGAAGAATAATGTAGCTAAAGGGGTAGAAAGAATGGTGGAATGAGATGGACATTATTACCCTATATATATGTATGACTGCACAAATGGGGTGACTCTGTATCATGTACAACCAGAGAAATGAAAAGTTGTGCTCCATTTGTGTACAATGAGTCAAAATGAATTCTGCTGTCATGTATAACTAATTAGAACAACAACAAAAAGAACAATAGAGTTGAGTAACTTACCTGAAATACTTGGGTCTAGAAGTGTTTCAAATTCTGGATTTTTTTTTAGTTTCTGGAATATCTGCATATTCATATTCAAAATTGGGGATGGAACCTAGTTCATTTTTTTTTTTTTTTTTGTGGTGCTGGGGATTGAACACAGGGCCTTGTGTTTTCGAGGCAGGCACTCTACCAACAAAGCTATATCCCCAGCCCCCAATGGAACCCATTTCTAAACATTAAATTCACTTATGTTACACATACACCTCATACGCATAGACTAAAGGTAGTTTTATCTGATATTTTTAGTGCACCTGTGTTCTAACTTTAACCCATCACGTAAGATCAGGTATAGAAGATTCCACTTCCTCATGAAGATTCCACTAACCTCATGTTGGTATCTGACATTTTTTAAAACTACCAGGGGCTGTGATTGTAGCTCAGTGAGAGCTACTCAAATGAACTGCACAGTAGGAAAGTCTTTTCTCTACCTGCATACAGACAACAACACTGCCTAGAATCTTCCTTCTATAGCACTTATCCAGAAAACAAGTTTCCCCAGCTGTCTTCCTTTCCTATGTGGTTCCTTCTACAATATTATTACTATTAGAAAACCTTCCATACCCAAATGCCCCTGAATGGACCCTAATCCTCACCTGCACGATGATGGACACGTGGCTGATGGATTGGTTGACAGTTGGGGATAATTCACCAAGAGAGAGGATGAAGTATGTTTTCTTTTTACTTTTCACCAGAGCACTCAAGTGAATCAGCTTCCCAGCCAGATTTTGCTGCTCAAGTCTGAGCTTGCTTCTAAGAAAGAAAGGGAGAGGAGAGAATGAAGGGTTCTTTTCCCCCCTTTTCTTTTTCCCTACAAATGTCTTCCCTCCCACTGTAAAGAACAATCTGGTAAAAGGTAAAACATCCAAAGTTCAAAGCTATTATTCTAAAATTCTTCAAATTCTTCTTGCCCTTAGATAAGATACATTTCCCTTGAAGAATCCTCCTATTAACAGTCTTAATATTCAAGGCGCCATTGTTCCCTTGATTTGGAACAATCCACTTATGTTATTATCAAAACCATTATTTCCCTCCCTCCAATGAATCAGCACCATCTTCCAAGCTTTACAATGCTCCTTCTTCCTCTAGAGAGGGAAGAGTTACCTGTGTCTGAGCAGGCGGGACGCAGTCTCTGGGTACAAGACAGGGATAGGCGTGAGAGGGCCAGGACTGCAAGTCAAAGGAAATACTGGTATAGGAGCTTCCCAGAGCTCCAAGTGCCCTTCCCCTGAGGAATTCCACCTGGCAGGAGGGAGATAACTCCAACTGGGGAACAGGAAGAGATGGCCCAACCAAGAAAGATCCAGGTCTATGAGCTAGAAAAGACCAAGAGCATGGTTAACCAGGACCCTAGTATCCAATCCACCTCTTCTACATTTTTCCCCTCAAACATTTAGGTGCTTTGCTCCCTAGGCACCATTCCTATTATGATCTGAAGTAGCTGACCTTCCCCTTCTACTTACTTCACAGCCCAGGAAACCAGTGGTATCTTTCACATAGAGGCTTCCATTCCTGCTCCCTTGTTCCAAGTCATTTGATAGGTCTGTTAGTGTTCCTACAAGTAACAGTCGCTCCCGGGGAAGAGGGACCCCATTTGGCCTAGCCTTTTGGGCCCATGTCTGGTATGCACTGCTGCTCCAGGAGAGATGGCTGCAGCATGGGAGACGTTGGTGGGTCCTGAGGTTCTGTACTGAGACAAAGCTGGAGAGTGAAGAAAGCAGAGGTCTTGCAAAGTGAGTCCAAGTCTATGATACCCTCAACCCTGACTCATCCCCAAAGAAAGGAAGGACTGAAGGGGAATATGGACTAGAGATGAGTTTGTTTACTTGACTGAAGAGGAAATACTGGGAGGGGAGAAGCTTTAAGAAAATAAGGATGGAGTCTAGCTCCAGCGGCTGGACAAGATCTAGGGAACGTAAGAAGAAAGTTTGCACTGAGGGCTGGGGTTGCGGCTCAGTGGTAGAGCACTTGCCTAGCACATGTGAGGCACTGGGTTGATCCCCAGCACTACATAAAAAAACTAAATAAACAAAATAAAGGTATTGAGTCCATCTATAACTAAAAATATTTTTTAAAAATCATGCCCTCTAGCCAGGTGTTGTGGTGTACGCCTATAATCCCAGTGGCTCGGGAGGCTGAGGCAGGAGGGTGGCAAGTTCAAAGCCAGCCCAGCAAGGGCAAGGCGCTAAGCAACTCAGTGAGACCCTGTCTCTAAATAAAAAACAAAATAAGGCTAGGGATATGGCTCAGTGGCCGAGTGCCCCTGAGTTTGTTCAATCCCCAGTTCAAAACAAAAACAAAAACAAAAACAAATCATACCCTCTTCATCAATTCTGTCTTCCTTCCATTAAAAAAAAAAAAAAAAAAAAAAGCACGGAATATCTTGAACAATATGGTGCCATGGAGAAGACTCAGAGACATGAAGTAGGAAAGTGGGCTGGGAGTGGGAGGGGCGTGGGTGGTCGTGTGGCTCAAGAAATGAGTACATGTGGAGAACACTTTACAGATGTCACAAACAGCTCCCTTTGAAAGCATTTCAGCTCTTGGCCCCAGCCAAATTTCCTGCATAGTATAGAATATCACAGTACTAGAGACCAGCTGGGAAGCTGAGGCTGAGATGATGAGTCCTGAATATGATACAAATAATAGTTAAATTATCACTGGGGGTGTAGCTCAGTTGTAGAGCACAGACTTAGCATGTATGAGGCCTTGGGTTCAATTCCCAGCACGGGGAAAAAAAAAAAAAAAAAAAAAAAAAAGATCATCACAAGTTCAAAATCAGTCTCAGCATCTTAGCAATAACCTAAGCAACTTAGTGAGATCCTGTCTCAAAATCTCTAAAAAAAAAAACAAAGGGGGGGGGGGGCTGGGGATGTTTCTCAGTGGTAAAGTGACCCTGGGTTTAATCCCTGGTACCCTCCCCCCAAAAAAACATAGGGATATATGCCAATATGTGTACAAACTGTTCTCCATTGGAGAACAATGTGCAAACAGCTCTAAGATTGATGGTATCAATACCATGAGAATAACTACTTCCCTTCAGAACAGTGATAACTTTCAAAGAAGGGGTAAAGGAGAATTGGATCAGGATAGTTATTAGGGGACATCACTAAATCTCTTTTATATCATACAAAAAAGAACTGACACAAATATGGCAAAATGTTAAGTTTGAGTAGTAAGTATGTGACTACACACAATGTCTCTAGCACACTTTCTTATCAGCTAAATCTTTTCACAGGCAAGACTTTCTCAATGGATCCCCAGCCCTACACACACAGAAATGCTTTCTCAACAAAGGAAGCAGTGTGTTGATTTACATTCTGGCAGACCAGCATTTTAAGTATGGTTTAAGTCCATAGATGAGAAAATCATATAAATTATTAAAATGATATTCCAGAAAACAAAGTCCAACTCAGCTATCTTCTCACCAAAGTTCCTTTTCCTCTACTGACCAATACACACACAGCCAGACTCTGGGAAACAACCCACACTGCCACAAGCAATTTAAAGGAGTGCTAGGGAAAGAGTATCCTGTGCTCAGATAAGTTTGGAAATGACAAATGAAGTCAAACATATTTTTACTTTTTTGATTTTTTAAATGATAGTGAAATGTCTATGTACACAATGGAATACCACAGAACAGTGAAAAATGCTAAAGCTACATGTATCAGTATGAATAAATCTTAGAAGCATATTGTCAAGCACAAAAAGCAAATTGCAGAGAAAAATGTAAGGTTCAGTGCCACTTTTATAAATAAATCTAAAGATACACAAAACTCTACTACAGACTACTTAGGGATAGATGCATGTGTAAAAAAATGTGAAGGTATTTATGGGAATAATATAACCCATGTTTATGATAGTGGGCTTTTTCTTTTTTGTTGCTGTTGTTTTATGTTTTGAGAAAGGATCTTACTAAATTGCCAAGGCTGACTCAAACATGTGATCCTTCTGACTCAACTTTCTATATAGCTGGGATTATAGATGTGGGCAACAGAACTTGCCTCCAAGATAGTAGTTATTTCTGTGAGGAGATAAACAAGTTCTTTTTGCAGAACTTTTCAGAGCCCTGGATATGTTAATGAGCCTGTGACTCTCCCAAAGAATGTTATTATATTCAGAGCCTCTCAAACTTACTTGGCCATGAAATTCTTTTCTTGTGGTATTTTATTAACATCGTCTAGTAGTTTATGAAATGGTAGTGTGGTAGAAAACCCAAGTTAATTTTTTAAAAATACAGAAAACCTAAATTCAGTTCTTAAGACAATAATCCATACTTCATAAAGTCATAAATCTCTTTGTACCTGTTTCCTAATACACAAAATGAAGACAACACCAGCTTTTCTTTCCACTTTGAAAGCTCTTTTTCCAAATTTTCTCTTTCCCACTTCCTTTTTCTTCCTCTCCTTTTCTATAAACTTGACTTAAGCCAATTTAGGAGAATTTTAGGAAAAGGAAAGCTAGATGGAGAATGGGAAAGTTCTACAGAAGAGGATGTTTAGACCACCACATCCTCCACTCACTCTTCTCACATCCCCTCTATGTAACTATAGGTAATTCCTTTTCAATCCCAAATTCATTCTCCCTGCCCACCTCCACTTCCTTACCTGTAGCTGAGGGGCAGTGTAAAACCTTGGTTCTTCCCCTGGGACAACCAGACAGTCTTCACACAGTCAATCACTGACTGAATGAATTGGACATTAGGTTCCTTGTCATTTGGACAAAGGCTCTCTTGGATAAAGGTCTGGGCAGCTTCAAGCCAGGATTGCTCCTGAGGAAAAGTAAAACTAATTAAAAAATCTTCATGAGTATTCTGTCCCCAAGGAATCTTTTGGGAATAAAGGAATAGGAAAAAAAAAAAAAATCCAGAGGGCATAAGAAATGAAAAGTAAAGTAAAGGTATTTAGAACTTGAAGAAGCCTTGAAAGTCTTAGTTCAGGGCAAGAAGGTAGTTCAGTGGTAGAGCCCTTGTCTAGCCTGTGCAAGGCCCTGGGTTCCATCCCTAGCACTGAAGAAAAGGAAAAAAGGAAAAAAGAAAAAAAAAAAAAAAGAACATACTGTTCTATAATATATGTAAATGTGCTTCCTAATAGTGGACAATATACAAAAAGGACAGGCAGAATATAATTTGTAATCATTTCCTTTACAATTTTTAATCATTTCCTTTTTTTTCTGCTATATGGATTTGAGTTTCCAAAAGCTAAATATATATATATACAAAATATAATTCCATTGGATGTCTTCTGTTCTGTCTTTTGAGCTAATAAGTGGGTTTCCAAAGGAGGACATGGACCATCTTTGTATGCTTAACTGAAGATGCTGAACACATAGTTGCCATCAAATATAACTTCAGGGAAGGGGATCAGCGTGGACTACTTTAGGAAAGGGGGTCAGGTGGGCCTATTCCCATTGTAGGCAGCTTTATTTTTAAATTCAAGAGTCCAACAGTACTTAAGGGTAGAACCTTTACCTATTCTTTTTTTTTTTTTTTTTTGGTGGTGCTGGGACATGCCAGGCAATGGCTCTACCATGAAGCCATATACCCATCTCCCTTTATCTTTCTTGATCCTCAATGCTACTTCTCAACTATTAAAGAGTTCCACCTCTGGTCTTCTGAAGCTCCTCTATTAACCTTCTTGTCAATCTTCTATATTCAGCAAATCTTTAGAAGCTTGAAAACAGCTTGAAAAACCAGTCAAGTTCTAGATGACTTCAGCATCATTGTGAACAATACTATCACTGACCTTCACCTTTATCCACCTCAGCCAAATGTTCTCCTTTCACTCATGATCAGTTTTGGACACTGGACCAGATCATTATTCAGAGTTGTCCCACCAACATAATCAAAGCTCAAATTTTTTGTCTTACTCTCTCAATCTTTTTTACTTCCTGTTCTTCTGATTGGTCTGTCTGTTGCTTGCCACACTGAACACCACTGTTTCTCAAGGCCAAGAAGGTGGTTCAGTCTTAGAGTGAAATCAAGCTGCCCCCACATCCTCCCCCCAGGCAAATCCAAATAAATGAACAAAAAAGACAAACTATGGTTCTCATCTATCGAATCAAAATGGAGTAAGGGTTTGTATTTTAAGTAAGGCACCCAGATTGGTTTTGTACAGTGTAAGATGAACTTTAAAAATACTACACACTTTCCCTTCAAAGACCTCATCCATTGCATGTCTTAACAGCCATGACAAATGACTTCCTAGATTTCTACTTTAGCAAAGTTCTCAATCCCGAGTTTTGGTCCTATCTACCTGCCTACCAGTCTGCACCTTGCCAACATATACAGGCAGCACACATGCCCAGCACTGACTCTTTTCACACCCACTCCTCTTCTAGCACCTTCATCCAACCCCTAGGTGCCCTCTATCACTGAGCTACATCCCCAGTCTTGTTTTTTGAGACAGGGTCTCACTAAATTGCCGACACAAGCCTTGAACTTGGGATTCTCCAGCCTATAGAAGCGCTTAACTGTGCCCTGCTCTTCTAGAACTCTTTAGTGCTATGTTCACCAATTTAGCATGCAGCGCCGTCAACAACAACAACAACAAAAAAATTTACCCGACACTAGAATGTACTCCTTAATTCCTTCCTTTCCCTAAACAAGACCAGTCATTTAGATTCTCTTAATTATCTTTTCATTCTGTCTTCACTTCTGGAACCTTCAACACTGCTGCCATCATCAGGGCCACCATCCTTTATCACCGTATTTCAACCATAGCTTTCTAACTCGACACATTGCTACTTCAGTGAACTAAAACCCAAATCTCATCCACTCTTCTGCTTAAAATCCGCCAACAACTCCCAGTAAAAGCGCTATTCAGCAAGACTTGGATCCTTCCACCATCCCCCGCTGAACTTCCTGAGTTTTTCTTCTCCCGCCTTTAACAGTATTTACTTCCGCCTTGTAACGTCTTCAGTGCTGTTCTGCTTTACTAACTCGTCCTACGCTCACTGCTGGACTGAAGCTTTTCCTTTTCCTCCACAGCTGCGTCAGGGGTCTCCTTCAGAAGTCTACAACCCTACGGCCCCACTGACCTGCTCCCGGTTTGCCACTACAGAGTGGACAGGAACGCGCTTAGGGTTTAGAGTGGACACGGCATCAATAAACTAATAAAAATATTCTCAGGACCAGTGAGAAGCAGGAGCAGACTGCCTGACAGTCTCCTCAGCCCCGGCCGCGACCAGCAAGGTCGAGAGGGAAGAGAGACATGGGAGACGCAACCTGAGAAGAAGTAAAATCTGGAACAAGGAAACGGGGCAAGGGACGGAAAGCAGCACTCACGGAGCTAGGAGCCTGAGCCCGGCAGGCCGCCATGACGCGGCAAAGCTCCGCCCCCGAAAAGCGCGCGAACGCTCAGCGCGAGGGCTCACGGGAGGCTTCTCAGTGACGTCATCGGAGCGCGTTCTGGCTCCCACCACTTTGGTTAGGTCTTAGTTCCTCTGGTTGGGTTCCTGACAGCGTGAGTCTCGGTTTTACGGTGACTTCCTGTCTGGCCTCCTTTAGACCTTCACGTGGGACGCTGTGGGAGAGCTCAGGAGCTCAAACACAGCCCACGTGATTGATAATTCCTACGCATCTTTCAGTCTTCAGATCTTGCCAGAGGAGTGCTTTCTCCTTAATGCAGTCAGATCACATCGTACATACTTGTGTTATGGCCTAAACTCACATATAATTTAGTTCTTACCCACTCGCTTGTGAACTCCTAGAAGACAAGAGCTTTGTATTCTGATGCTGAGAACAGTACTCGATGCTTTTAAAAAAATTGATAAAAATTTGCGGAGTAATGAAAGTTCCCTGATCTTCCAATTCAGTTGACCCACCAATAAGTCCACAGCTTTGTAGGTAGTGGAGTGTACAGAAGCAAAATATGAAGAATGTTAATAATAAATTTATGAAAAGAGAAATAGGAAATGCAGGGAGCAATGTGTACAATTTGCATAAAGAAAGCATTACTGAAAAGACTAAAGAGTTGAATGAAGCCAGCCTCAGCAACTTAGTAAGACCGTGTCTTAAAATAAAAAAAAGGAATGGGGATCTGGCTTAGTGATTAAGCACCTCTGGGTTCAAGCTTCAGTACTAAAAAAAGAGGGAGGGGATTGGGGATGTAACTCAAGTAGAGCACCCCTGGAATCAATTCCCAGTACTGGAAAAAAAAAAATGAAGATTTGAAGGAGATGAAAGATATGAATGTTGGGGATCAGGGAGAACGAACTGAGGGAACAAGGACAAAGACACTGGTGGGAAGAAATGCGAGGAAGTCAGTGAGGCTGGAGTGGAGGAGTGGAGATTAAACAGTTATGTGGGACATTTAAGGCTGCAGTAAACATAAACCTGCTTCAAATCATTTTCAGAATGAGAGCAAACATCAACTATAAAATAGTATAAACATTTGAGACAACAAGAATGCTCTAGTTTTTTTTTTTTTTTTTTTGGAACTAGGGATCAAACCCAGGGCCTTGTGCTTGCGATGCAGGCACTCTACCAACTGAGCAGGAGGTTTGGGAGTTCAAAGTCAGTCACAGGAATTTTTTTTTTTTTTTTTTTTGGTACTGGGGATTGAACCCAGGGGCACTCCACCACTGAGCCACATCCCCAGCCCTATTTTGTATTTTATTAGAGACAGGGTCTCACTGAGTTGCTTAGGGCCTCGCTAAATTGCTGAGGCTGGCTTTGAACTCGCGATCCTCCTGCCTCAGCCTCCCAAGTGCTGGGATTACAGGCGTGAGCCACCGCGCCTGGCCCAGTCACAGGAATTTAGCAGGACCCTGACTCTAAATAAAATAAAGAAAGGGCTCTGTGGGTAAATGTTCTGGGTTGAATCCCTGGTAACAAAAAAAAAAAAAGGCTAATTCTTCAAGTAATGGTATCCCGTCATTCAATTTATTCGTTTTGTTTTGATTGTGGGGACTGAGTCCAGGGAGATGTTACCACTCAATTA
The DNA here is from genome assembly GCA_020662805.1 of Glaucomys volans. Taxonomy (NCBI): domain Eukaryota; kingdom Metazoa; phylum Chordata; class Mammalia; order Rodentia; family Sciuridae; genus Glaucomys; species Glaucomys volans. Next base: position 207,418 of record JAJEJO010050227.1, read on the forward strand.
TGCCCCGGGCCTTTATGTTTATTTGTTTGTTTTTATTGTGAGACAGGTCTTGTTAGGTTGCTGAGGCTGGCTTTAACTCGCAGTCCTCCTCCTCGTTGTGAACTTCAGCCTTCCCAGTTGCTGGTATTACAGGCATACACCACTAGGACAGGCTCAACTTATCTTTAAAAAAATTTTTTTTAATTATGGGCATACTCCACCATAACCAGTTCAACTTTATTTTGCAATGTTCTAACCCAGGACCTACGTGCACACTTGAGAAGGACTTCGCTACTGAGGTACAGTCCCAGCTCCTTAACTTCACTTTTGGTGCAGATCTTCTATTCTTTATTTGATACACTAGATATGCACTGTGATGACAAGGTCTTTATATAATAAATTTTGGGAATCAAGTGCAGTGGAATGTGCCTGTAGTCCCAGCTACTTGGGAGGCTAAGGCAGGAAGGATGACTAGAGGAGAGGAGTTCAGGGCCAGCATGGGAAACACAGTGAGACCCCATCTCTAAATAAATAAATAAATAAATAAATAAATAAATAAATAAATACCTAACTGAACATCGAATGAATATTTGTTTGCAGTTATTTTCCATATTACATTAGAAATATGTTTCTTAGCTTTCTACCAAAATAGGAGGAGGAGGAGGGGGAGGAAGAAAAAAGAAGGAAAGAAATTCGTTAGAAGCTGAAACTGAAACTTCTCTCATGTCACTATCCACTGGCCTTCTTGTTAAAGCATTTATTGGACCTAGCCAAAGCCCCTAACCTAATAAATCCTTTTGCTTTCAGTATTCTCTCAACTCTGACACACCCTCCTCTATTTATTATGGATACAAGAATGTGCCTCCTATCTTGGGATTGACCTTTTGTTTTCCCCTCTGTGGTTGTAGAGATTGAACCCTGGGTCTCATACATGCTAAACAGGTTCTGTACCATTCAACTACATCCCTAGTCCTTTCTAATTTCTACGTGGAGGCAGGGTTTCACTAAGTTGCCCAGGATGGCCTTGAACTTAAGAGTCTATTGCCTCAGCTTCCCAAGTATGCGGGATCATAGGTGTGCACCACCACACCTGGTCTGGGATTTACTTTTGATGGTTCATAGGGAGAAGAGCTGAATTTAGGCTATAGTGGTTACAGAAAGCTGTATTTGAATCCATCCCCCCCACACACACATACACTGGTATGATTTTTTGTGTGTGGTGATAGAGAAGGAACCCAGGGTGCTTTAGTGAGATAGTCAGGCACACACACCCCCGCCCCCCATGAAAAACAGGGCCTTTTAGAATTAAGGGATAAATAAGACAGCCAAACTAGTTCTCAGTTTTTTGTTTTTTGTTTTGGCACCAGGCACTTAACCACTGAGCCACATCTCCAGCCCTTCTTTTTTAAAATTTATTTTTGTAGTTGTAGATGGACAGAATGTCTTTATTTATTTTTATGTGGTGCTAAGGATTGAACCCAGTGCCTCACACATGCTAGGCAAGTGCTCTGCCACTAATCTACAATTACCCCAGCACTTCCAGCCCTTTTTTATATTTTATTTAGAGACAGGGTCTTGCTGAGTCACCTAGGGCCTCGCTAAGTTGCTGAGGCTGGCTTTGAACTCACCATCCTCCTGCCTCAGCCTCAGGAACCACCAGGATTACAGGCATGCACCTCCACACTTGGTTCATTCTCAGTCCTACAGGGTTAACAGTCATATCAGAAAAATAGGAGTTAAAGAATGCACCAGTCTTCAAGGCCAGGGGAGTGAGGTAGGATGGAAGAAATAAGGATAGGTAAAAAGACAAACAGGGAAGGAAAGAGGAACTAGAACTTTAAAAACTCCATGACCAACCTCACCTTTACACCCACATCTGTTTTCCTCCAGGCCTGAACTCATAAAAAGTACAATTAATCTTAGAGTACTGTTTATCCAGTTAATTAACACCTATAGATTTGCTAGTTTACAGATATATGTCTATTTATTTTTTCTTCTTTTTTTTGGAACTGGGGATTGAACTCGGGGGCACATCCCCAGTCCTATTTTCTATTTTATTTAGAGACAGGGTCTCACTGAGTTCCTTAGTGCCTTGCCCTTGCTGAGGCTGGATTTGAACTGGCCATCCTCCTGCCTCAGCCTTGGAGCCTCTGAGATTACAGGTGTGCATCACCACGCCCGGCTATAGAATATATTTTTAGACTGATTAAAAGAAGCTTAAAAGGGCTGGGGATATAGCTCAGTTGGTAGAATGCCTGCCTTGCAAGCACAAGGCCCTGGGTTCAATCCCCAGCACCGGCAAAAAAAAAAAAAAAAGAAGAAGAAGAAGCTTAAAGTTGGGTGCAGTGGCACAGGCCTGTAACCTCAGCAGCTCAGGAGGCTGAGTCAGGAGGATCACAAGTTCAAAGCCAGCTTCAGCAAATGATTGAGGCCCCACAAAACTGGGCAAGACACTGTCTTAAAATAAAAAGGGCTGGTGACATGGATCAGTGGCTAAGTGCCTCTGAGTTCAATCCTTGGTCCTAAGTAAATAAATAAAAGAAGCTTAAAGAGAGATATCAATAGACTCATGATAGGGGTACAGTTCAAGTTCTGTGTACTAATTAGAAAACATCAACCTGAAAATTCTGAGAATAGACCATGCTCCACAATCACACAATAGACTCTGCTCCACAATCAAAGGAATAGAACTCATTGGGCTGATGCCACATCCTCAGGCTTTTCATTTACAAGGTTTCCTTTAAAGGAATTCTGAGACCCCCCTAGAGCACATCTCTTTTTGTTTGATTGTTTGATACTGGGGATTGAACTTAGGGGTTGAAGGATGTGAGAAATGACAACCCCCCAAGACAGGGAAATGGCTTTCCCTGGGAAGAAGGCAAAACATTGATCCTTTTCCAATAAATCCTTTTCCAGTGATAGTACAACAGACCCTTGGAGGGAAAGAGATAAGCACTGAATGCTGGACTCCATCCTTGTCTAGTAAAAACATTGCCCAGTAAAAACAAGTCTCAAATTCTTGCAACCTCTTCCCTGAATGCCCAAACTGATATGTTCTGTTAAAGTCTGCAGTGATTAAGTCATCCCTCAGTGTAACCTATATAAGCACAGATTCCTCCTGAAACTGGGGGCCATTTTCTACCCAGAAAATGAGCCCCTCCAATGTCTGAGTCCAATACTGAATAAAAAGCACTGCAGATCCATGAAGTCTGTTCCCATCTGGTTATTTGTGCTTCCTTTATGGAGTCGAAACCATTTTGATTATTTTTGCTTATGGGATAATTTCCTTCTGAACTCCATCCCCAATCTTTTTTATTTATTTTTAATTTTGAGACAGGGTCTCACTAAATTGCTAAGTGTCTTGTTAAATTCCTAAGGCTGACCTCAAATTTACAGTCCTCCTGCCTCAGCCTCTAGTCACTGGGATTACAGACATGTGCCACCACTCCTGATTCCTTCTCCCTTTTTTTTTTTTTTTTTTTTTTTTTGGTACTGGGGATTCAACCCAAGGGCACTCCACCACTGAGCCACATCCCCAGCCCTATTTTGTATTTTATTTAGAGACAGGGTCTCACTGAGTTGCTTAGTGCCTTGCCCTTGCTGAGCTGGCTTTGAACTCGCGGTCCTCCTGCCTCAGCCTCCCAAGTGCTGGGATTACAGGCATGCGCCACTGTGCCCGGCCTCCTCCTTTTGAGTGGATATCATGCTCTACTGCTTGCTTTCCTGAATAAATCCTGCTATCCTAAATAAATCTCTCTTGTGCCTCTTTTGACACATCTTGAAATTAATTTCTGTGGTATAAGTCAAGAATCTGTCAGGGCTGAGTTGAAGTCCCCTTCTCCCTTCTGAGAATCTCCTTGGAACTCATCTTATGACAAGAGGACATAATGGGTTAAAACAGCTCAGTTTTCAAGATTATACACTCAACACAAATGCCAAGAAGCTGATGCCAGTCAAAACAAGGCTACTGAGACAGGACGATAGTCTGCCCTGTTGTGAAAATAATATTAGGGACCTCCCAGATGATAAGGAGTAATTTTGGATGGTGAGGGGCAAACACATGTGTAGAATAGTCACTAAAGTAACCTGCAGTTACCTTTACTTTATTAGCATAGTAAAACAATGCACACAGGGTGGGAATGGTACTTAAGATGGTGATAAGAAAGGTACATGTGGGGCTGGGAATATGGCTCAGTTGGTAGAGTGCTTGCTTGCAAGCACAAAGCCCTGAGTTCAATCCCCAGCACCGCAAAAAAAAAAAAAAAAAAAATGTACATGTGAAGAAGCATGATGAAGAAAACAGGCACAATTAAATTTCTACCTCTACATGTAATGAAGCGGGGCTCTCTCTATCCTATAGATGTCATAAAAGCTGTAAACCTTTGTCTGTTGTTTGAGCTAGTCTGACAGTCTTGGTCAGTGCCATCTTCTTTCTAACTCTAAAAGAAGCCTCTCCCCAACCCCTAATAAAGCCTTGTCTGTTTATTTGCATCACTTCATACAGTTTCATTTCTATTATCATTAAAGTCAGAAGTTCCCGTCTCTGGTATCACTACCACTGAACTATATCCCCAGCTCTACTGGTGAAATTGAAATGTTGGGTTAGCAGCTTAATCTGGTGGTACTATGCAAGGCCAAATGAGAGAAGCACAAGAGAATAGGAGGCCGCCAAAGTAGATCAACCTTGAGTTAGTAAGGGCCTTTTAAATAAAAATTGCAGAAGGCCATTTTTCTGGACTAAATTCAAACACTAGGCCCCAGCATGCTAGGCTTAAAATCAAAATAGATTCATTCATGGGTGCAGAAAAAGCTTCTCATTCCGTCTCCTGAATCACCAAGCTGAAACTGGCTTTTTTTTTTTTTCCATACTAGGGCTTGAACACAGGGGCACTTAACTACTGAGCACATCCCCTACACTTTTTATGTTTTAAAGTTTGGATGGGGTCTCATGAAGTTGCTTTAGGACCTTGCTAAATTGCCATGGTGGGCTTTGAACTTGTGATCTTGCCTCAGCCTATCCAGGTGCTGGGATTACAAACCTATACAGGCTGGGATTACAGCCTATACAGGTGCTGGAATTACCAAGCCCAACTGAAACTAGGCTGTAACTGACCTACCCAGTCATCAGCATTAGACAAATCCTACATCATTCTAATTCTCCAGCTTCCTTGCCTTCCAGATCCAGGGTGAGTTTGGCTAACAAGAGACAGAGACAGTTTGCACAGGGAAAGTAAGAAAGAGAAAGGGAAAAAAACAAAACAAAACTTATATGGGGTTGAGAGAGCAGGAAGAGAGATCCCAGTGATAATTTCCTTTTCTCAGCACTATACTTGTGATGGTGGGTGGCTTCAGTTGCCCTTCCGTGGCTCCAGTTCTTCCAGCTGTTAACATTATTTCCTCCTTTTATCCTCTCAAGCCTAGAAGAGGTAACAACCTTCTACTCTGTGCCAGTCTCTTGATGCCCCACTGTACATTTCCTGGTTCCTGTTTTCTGCTAGGTTTTTGTTTTGGTATTGGGGATTGAACCCAGGAGAGCTCAACCACTGAGGCACATCCCCAGCCCCCACCACCTTTTTTAAACTTAGGGACTGGGTCTCGCTTAGGGTCTTGCTAAATTGCTGAGGCTGGCTTTGAATTTGTGATCCTCCTGCCTCAGCCTCCCCAACCACTGGGCAGGTGTGTGCAACCACACCCAGTTTCTGAAAGGTCTTAATACAAACATGTATTCATGCTTTATGAGGATTTTAAAAATAAACAAAAGAGTTCAAATGTAGAAAGTGCTAAGTGGGGCTGGGTTTGTGGCTCAGTGGTAGGGTGTTTGCCTCACATGCATAGGGCACTGGGTTTGATCCTCAGCACCACATAATTAAAAAGAAAGTGCTATGTGATTATATAGCAAAACTAAGCAACAAGCTATTGGAACAAACCTCAGCTTCCACATCCATAACATCAGTTTTCTGTTTTGTTTTGTTGTTTTTTGAAGTTCTGGGGATTGAACCCAGGGGTGCTTAAACCACAGGGCCACATCCTCAGCCCTTTTTGGTATTTTATTTAGAGATAGGATCTTACTGAGTTGCCTAGGGACTCACTAAATTGCTGAGGCTGGCTTTGAACTCACTATCCTCCTGCCTCAGCCTCCTGAGCCACTGGGATTACAGCCATGTGCCACTGCGCTGAGAAACATCAGTTTTTTGTAAGGAGTGAACATCATATAAAATGCCTCACTTGATGGTGGTCAATAAATATTTCCTATCATTATAGTTACTTAACTAGCATGTGTATAGAAATTTAAAATATGTGCCTCCCGCTCTGCTAGAAATTAAATTCTCTCATTCAAAAAAGAAAAAAAAATTCTCTCATCTCATGAAATCAAGAGGTTAGGGGAAGGGAGACTGAATCTTGGACGCAGAAAAATCTTCTCATTCCATCTCCTGCGTTCAAAATATCTGTCATACTTGCATAAGATCAACAGAGTCTGGGCTGGAGTTGTGGCTCAGTAGTAGAGCACTTGCCTGGCATGTGTGAGGCCCTGAGTTCAAGACTCAGATCCACATATAAATAAATAAATTTTTTTTTAAAAAAAGACCAACAGAGTCGAGGACTCGGAACTGAATGTATTTTTACAGATGTCAATTCAAAGAAGGATTTGTGGAAGAAACCATTGTGGGAGTCGGGCTCGATGTGCACGCCTGTAATTCCAGCTGAGGCTGAAGCAAGGATCACAAGTTTGAGGCCCTGTCTCAAAACAAAAGATAATGATTCTTTAAAAGGGCTGGGGCTGGGTGTGTGGCTCAGAGGTAGAGCACTTGCCTAGCGTATGAGGCATTGGGTTAGATCCTCAGCACCACATAAAAAAGAATAAAAAAAATAAAGATATTGTGTCTATCTACAACTAAAAAAGGGGGGCCTGGGGATGTACCTCAGTACAGTACCTCAGTAGTAGAACTCCCCTGGGTTCAATACCCAGGACAAGATAAGAAGAGAAGAAAAGAAAAAGAAATCACCGAGACGACAACCTTTCCCTCCCAGCCAGGGTCTAGTACAGCGGCAGGGCGGCGACCCCACCAACCCTTGACAGGAGGAAGTGGGCGGGGCAGGGTCTGTTCACTTCCGCGCGCGGGTCTTTTCACCGCGTCGCACACAGATGACGCAGCAAAAGCGCTAAAATTCATGTGGTCTGGCTCACCGTGGACAACTTTCACGTGAGTATTTGTACCGCACTCTGGCTCTAGGTCCGCTCAGTGGTGCAGCCATTTGTCACCCATCCCAAGTCCAATCCAGTCCGCTTCCGTATCCCCGCCAGGCCGAGCTGAGTGCAGCTAGAGCCCGCGTGCCTGCTGTAGTGGGGGCATTCATTCGTCTGCTCGTGTGCGCTTTCCGCAGACGCTGGACGTGGGTGCCTGACAGCTCAAAGACTCGGACCCCCCGGACCCATTCTTTAATTCAGCAGAAAATCTGTCAACCACCTGTTTTGTGTCAGGCACCGTGCTAATCATCAGAATACCGCACTGCGAAAGACGAAAATCTTAATAAAAGATTTCAGGAAGACTGCTCTGAGGGACGAGGGGGACTGAGGAGTGGTGGGAACCAAGAATTCATTCACTCAGGCAACACGTTTTCATTTGTTTGCTTTTTAAGCCTCATGTTAAAAAAGTAAGCCCCAGGAATTGCTCAAGCTTTGGCAATTAAATGAAGATGAAGCAGGTACCCTGCTTGCAGGCAGACATTGTTTTAGGGGAGAGTAGAATGAAAGTAAATAAAAATGTCAGACCATGGTGAGTACTATATAAGAAGTTAAAATAGAGCCATCTGAAAGTGACTATTTAAGGCCTTTCCAAGCAGGCGAACTTCCCCTGAGGTCAACAAGCCATGCATATATCAGGGTGGAAAAAAAAAAAAAAGGCCTTTTGGTACTGAGCTTGGTAAGTTAGAGGAATACAGTAGAAGCTGGTGAGATTCGTGCAGAGTGGGTGAGAAAGGGTTGAAGAGGTAGATAGTGGCCAGACCAGGTAAGCCAGGTCTTCTCATGTGTGATGAGAAGCCATGATCTTTATGCTGACGTGGCAGATGTGTTGTGGTTGTGCAGAGGTGGAATCAGGCACTGTTCACAAAACAAATGTGTTGGTCTAGGTGAGTGGGAGGTGTGGTTTGGACTAGAGTGAGATAGTCCAGATGAGAGATACTTGGAAGTAGATTTGTTGATGGATCACATATAGAGAGACTGAAGGCAAGTTTTCTGTCACTGACTTACATCCCCAGGTCAGCTCTGGTCTTTTAGGCTTGAGCAACTAATTGGATGGTGGTAGTGTTTACTGGGATGGGGAAGACTAGGAGAATAGCTACTCTGTTTTGGCCATAATAGGTTTTTGCTGTGTTAATGAGACATCAGTGTGGAGATGTTACAAGCTTTTGAATGTACTAATCTGGAATTTTAGGACAAGTCAGTGTTGGGTAAAGTTGTAGAATCCATTGGCAAATATTAATTTGAACCATATGAAATTACCATTTTTGGCCAAACATTGTTGAATCCTGTGGCAATTTCATTTGTTCATTCTACCAGGTAATATTTAAAATCATAGGACTGAGCCAGGTGTGGTGTATACCACCTGTAATTTCAGCAGCTTGGGAGTCTGAGACAGGAGGATCGCAGTTCAAAGCTAACTTCAGTAATGGTGGGGCACTAAGCAAAGCAGTGAGACCCTGTCTCTATATAAAATATGAAAAGTGTTGGGGATGTGACTCAGTGGTCAAGTGCCCCTGAGTTCAATCCCCAGTACCAAAAAAAAAAAAAAAAAAAAAAAAATTGTAGGACTGGATGAGGTCACTTAAGAGGAGGAGAGAAATAAGAATAGAGCCCTGCACATCCAACATTTAGAGGCTGAGCAGAAGAGCAGGGGCCAGCACAAGTAACCCAAAAGGAGCAAGCAGAAGGTGGGAAAGATACCAGGAAACTATGTCATTAAAGCCAGAGAGAATGGTGTTTCAAGAAGTATGGAATAAGTAAGTCAGATGCTGGCGAGACGTCTAGTAAGATAAGAGCAGGTAAGTGACCCCTAGATCAGCAATATCACAATCCTTGGTCCTGGGCAGTGTTGTCAAATAATTCGTTTGTTTTTTTCTTTTTGTGGGGCTGTGGATCAAGTCCAGGGCCTCAGCATGCTAAGGGTGAAGTCAGTTTTGAATAAGTTTGAGTTGTCCACATTGTGTTGTCTCACTTTTTGGGAAGAGGCAGCTCACATCTATGAGCTCCATGTGTGTGATCATGGTTGAATGAATGATGCAGATTAGAAGCCTACCTTTTCCTGGTTACCTTTTCTCTGAATGTCCCTGTTATTTTTCCTTAACCTATCACTAATGTCTCGTCTGTCCTTGAAACTTGAAATTTGTTCAACAGGTAAATTATAATGGTTTTTCTTTTTCTTCTCCAGAAAGGACATCTGCAGAAATGGCCCCAGTCCTTCACTTCTATGTCCGTCCCTCTGGCCATGAGGGGGCAGCCTCTGGACACACTCTACAGAAAGTACAAAGGCAACTACCAGAGCTGCAGGGTATTGAGACAGAACTCTGCTACAATGTGGACTGGACAGGTTGGTCCTACATGTCGGATGCTTGAAGGAAGTGCCCCAGTGCCACATACAGTATCTCAAGGTATCTTTGCTCTGTCTCCCTGCAGCTGAGGTCCTCCCAAGTGCTGAGGAGATGAAAAAGCTGAAGTGGCTGTTTGGCTGCCCATTGTTGCTGGATGATGTTGCTCAGAAGTCCTGGCTCCTTCCAGGTTCCAATGACCTGCTGTTGGAAGTTGGGCCCAGGTATGTGTTTCAATCTGGGGTAACTTGTTTCACAATCCAGGACTCTTTTGAACTCACTGCCCATCCCTTCCACTTCCATTCTACTTCTTCTTGTGGTCCTCAGGAGATTTGTTTTGCTTTCACTCCATCTTACTCCCTTCCTAGGAAACTACATATATTTTCTCCATGTGGGTAGATGCCTTTATAGATTGAGCCAGCTCCCAGACATATTATTCTGAAAGTAAAATAATTTGTTTTCTGAGAAGTTAAAATTGCAGCAGTTTTTGACCCCCTTTTGTTTTTTTGTTTTTTGTTTTTTTTTTTTTAGTGCTAGGTTTTGAATTTTTGAATCCAGGGCTTTGTGCATGTTAAGGAGTTAAGGAAGCATTCTATTAGTAAGCTACAGCCCCTAAATTACAGCAGCTTCATTGCTACAAGGATAGTTATAGTTTGGTTTGGGTGACTTTTGAAAGCAGTTTTCCTGGTGCCCAGTCTAAGGTTGGAAGCCAATGGTGAGGGGTAGTGATGGGAGATTGGCTGAACAGGGTGGATAGGATCCGCCTTTCCAGCAAAGTCCTAACCATCTGGCCCACTCCTCAGGCTGAACTTCTCCACCCCAACATCCACCAACATCGTTTCTGTGTGCCAGGCCTCAGGGCTAGGAGCTGTGAATCGTGTGGAGATTACCCGGCGCTACCGGCTCTTGGTGAGGCAGTGGGAAATCAGGGTGAAGAATGAGGAGGAGGTGGACTAGAAGTAAGAGAGTAGATCCTTAGATCTAGGGAAATGATGGGAGAAGCAAGGGGAAAAGCTCCTCGCTTTAGGCCAGTCCTTTTTTATATGGATTGGTCACTGCCTAAAAGTTCCTATTCGAGGGATGAATGGGATAGAAATCTAGCCTCTGCTCCCTGTACTAATTTATGCATCACAGCATGGACTTATGCCTAGAAGGGGAGTCTTTTTCTTATCTGGCACAGGTGCTGTGTAAGCCTGGGGATGTAGCTTAGTGGTATGTCACTTGCCTAACCTATACAAGGCCCTGGGTTTAATCCCCAGCATTGGGAAAAAAAATTGGTGCTGTAGGGTAGCAGTGGACTAACACTGTATGACCTGAAGGGCCAAGGGTGGACTCCTCCCTCCATTCTTCAGTTCACTCCCCATCCCTTGCCTTCTGTGTGTGTCTCACCCGTAGTTTGCCCACCACCCTTCAGCTGAGATGAAGACCATGGCTCTGGCTGCTCTTCACGACCGGATGACAGAGCAGCACTTTCCCCATCCCATCCAGAGCTTCGCTCCTGAGAGCATCCCAGTCTCCCTGAATGGCTCCATCAACATACTAGCTGAGGGTCGGCTTGCCCTGGAGAAGGCCAACCAGGAGCTAGGTGAGTCCTTGGGAAAGGAGGGGGAAGATCCAGGATACTAGAAGGCTAGTAGGTGTGTTGAGACCTAGAATACAGTGACCTGCGCCATATAGTCAGCTCTTCTGGGGTTTATCTTGTAGGTCTGGCTCTAGACTCCTGGGACTTGGATTTTTATACCAAGCGCTTCCAGGAACTACAGCGGAATCCCACCACTGTGGAGGCCTTTGACTTGGCTCAGTCCAATAGGTGAGAATGAATGTGGTTATTTTGATATGTGAACCCATAAGGTTGAAAAGTAAGACCATGGGGACTTGACTTCATAGTTCTTCCTTAGTGTGGGGCCTTTCTGTGTCTTTGAGGGCCTGGGCTTCCCTATCCATCAAGTAGTCTGTCTTCAGTTCTTGGTTTTATCTCCGCTTTGGCTCTGGATAATCCGCAGTGACAAAATGCTTGATGATTGACCTTTTGTAATGCATTTTGACCTATTATTTTAGTGTGAATTGGCCATAACTGCTGTTGAAAGCTGTTGAGAGAACATGATACTGAGGAATGACCCATTTCTGTTGTGTCTTCCTTTCTCCTTGTAATTCCCTCAGTGAGCATAGCCGACACTGGTTCTTCAAGGGCCAGCTCCATGTGGATGGGAAGAAGTTGGCACACTCCCTGTTCGAGTCTATCATGAGTACCCAGATGTCCTCGAACCCTAACAATGTCCTCAAGTTCTGTGACAATAGCAGGTTGTGTGTGCCTTGGGTCTGGGGAAGGGGAGGACCCGGGCCCTGGTTGGGTTGGCACAGATCTCGGGAAGGAAGTGAGTCCAGCATGGACATGTCCACAGTGCAATCCAGGGGAAGGAAGTCCGATTCCTACGACCTGAGGACCCTTCACAGCCAAGCTGCTTCCGGCAACGGCAGGGGCTAAGACATGTTGTCTTCACAGCAGAGACACACAACTTCCCCACAGGTGAGCTGTGTCCCTGAGAGGGATGGAGATCAGAGAGTAGGTTAGGGCAAAGGTCTCAGGTTTCTGGACTGAGTCTGGGAAAAACAATTAGCGAAAGCTTTTTGTCTTATTTCCTGGGGGTGGTCAGGGTGAGGTTTGTTTCTGTGGCACTTATGTCTCCCCCACTGTGTCTTTGCAGGAGTGTCCCCCTTCAGTGGTGCAACCACAGGCACAGGGGGCCGGATCCGGGATATCCAGTGCACAGGCCGTGGGGCCCACGTGGTGGCTGGCACCGCTGGCTATTGCTTTGGAAACCTGCACATCCCAGGTCCGTTCTTCTTCTCTCTACTCACCTTGCCTCCAGATTTTTTGTCCTGGCAGGCACCAAATGCTTGTATTTTGTAGGTCAAAGGGTCATCTGGGTGCCTTTTTAATGGAACGGAGGACTTTAGAATAGCTGGCTTTTCTTCTCTCTTTTTTTTTTTTTTTTTTTTTAAGAATAGCTGGCTTTTCGGAGGCTGGGGATATAGCTCAGTTGGTAGAGTGCTTGCCTCTTAAGCACAAGGCCCTGGGTTCAATCCCCAGCACTGCAAAAAAAAAAAAAAATTAAAAAAAAAAAAAAAAAAATAAAAATTCTATCCTTTTTCTGCATTTCAATTAAAAAAAAAAAAAAAAAAAAAGAATAGCTGGCTTTTCATTGACCATGATCATGAGGTGTATAGGCCAGGGGAGATGGTGGTTGCCAGCCTAGATTTGCAGAACCTTAATTTTCTTGTTTTTAATTTTTTTTTTTTTTTTTTTTTTTTTTTTTTATACTGGGGATTGAATACCCAGGGTGCTTAACCTCTGAGTCACATCTCCAGCCCTTTTTACTTTTTATTTTGAGACAAGGTCTTGCTAAGTTGCTTAGGGCCACTCTTAACTTGCTGAGGCTGGCTTTGAATTTGCAATCTTCCTACCTGAGCCTCCTGAGCTGTTGGGATTACAGGCATGTGCCACTAACCATGATGATTTTCTATAGAAACTATTACTGCCTCAGCCAGAAAACATGATATTGGGTTGTCTTTTTTGGGAGGGGGTTCCAGGGATGGTACCTAGGGGCATTTAACCTCTGAGCAAATCTGGGTTGTCTTTTTTTTTTAGTTGTAAATAGACCTTTATTTTATTTATTTTTATGTGGTGCTGAGGATTGAACCCAGTGCCTCACACATGTTAGGCAAACGTTCTACCACTGAGCTACAGTCCCAGCCCTGGGTTGTCTTTTAATCACCACTTGTCCCCAAAATCCAGTTTCTCAGAAAAACTTAAGAAGTCAGATCTTAGAGCCAGGGACGTAGCACAGTGGTAGAGTTCTTGCTTAGCATGTGGGGAGAGCTGGGTTCAATCCCCAGAACTGCAAGAGAAGAAGAAGTCAGATCCTGAGAAGAGGGAAGGCTGATGTGGGAGTTGGAGAGTAAGACCAACATTAAATTACAGGCTCTACACTGTGCTAAAGTGGAACATTCCAACCATGCAGGTGGTCCTTGCTGGTTTAGATTTCCCCAAGGATGCTGGTTCTTCTGTCCCGGATCTTTTTTTTTTTATTGTTGTTCTTTGGTTCTGGGGATCAAAGCCAAGGGCATGCTCTACCTCTGAGCTACACATTAGCCCTTTTTATTATGTTATGTTATGTTATGTTATGTTATGTTATGTTATGTTATGTTATGTTAGAGAATGGGTCTCAGTTGCCAAGGCTGACCCTGAACTTACAAACCTCTTGCCTCATGAGGTCTCCTAAGATGCTGCGATTGTAGGTATGCACCATCATGCCCAGCTCCATCTTACATATTTACAGTTCATTCAACTTTCTTCTTCCCTTTCAGGTTATAATCTGCCCTGGGAGGATCCAAGCTTCCAGTACCCTGAGAACTTTGCCAAGCCTCTGGAGGTTGCCATTGAAGCCAGTAATGGAGCATCTGACTATGGCAACAAGTTTGGGGAACCAGTGTTGGCTGGTAAGGCTGGGGTGTGGAGGGATAATGAGCATTTAGTCCCCCAAAGGGTTTATGGGTGGGTATATGACCCAGGGACTGTGGTACTGAGCAAGGGCTAGGGACTGGGTGACTGGTCCCTAACCCCTTCTTTCTGGTGTCCACACTCCAGGCTTTGCCCGCTCTTTGGGCCTGCAGCTTCCAAATGGTCAGCGGCGTGAGTGGATCAAACCCATTATGTTTAGTGGAGGCATTGGGTCCATGGAAGCTGAGCATGTGGGCAAGGAAACTCCAGAGCCAGGTAAGAACCCGCCACCTTTCTCTGTATTCAGTCAGCACAGGAAAGCTGCAGGGAGGGAATTGAGCGTTCATTTCGGTGATTAGTTTTTAATCCGCTGGTTCATATCTCTTTTCTTCAGGACAAGTTTTCAAGGCAGGAGAGGACTTTATGCTGGCAAACAGTCTCAGCTTTGTTGTCTCTGTCTCCTCCCTACTTTCTTTGTGCAGGGAAGAGGCTCTTACCGCTACCCCTGTGCTTCTGGATCACATTCTGCTAAGTTGAGGCAGCTAATATTTGCTCAGTACTTGCTATGTGCCAGGGACTTTTATATGCTGGTTCAGTTCAGTTGAGCAAACATTTATTGAGTACTCATTAGGTGCTAAGAACTGTGGTGGAATCAAGATAAAAGTCCAGGTCCCATTTACTGACTAGGTGATCCAGTCACATGGTTTAAAACTCAAAAGGTTGGGGATACAATTGGTAGAGTGCTTACCTCACAAGCACAAGGCCCTGGGTTCAATCCCCAGCACTGCCAAAAAAAAAAAGAAAGAAAGAAAGAAAGAAAGAAAGGCAAGAAATGTTATGCAGTGAAGACTCTATTTCCCTTGACTTGCAGGTTTCCTTTCTAGAGGCAGTCAATTTTATTCAGTTACTTTTGTATCCTACCAGAGGGGTTTCCTGCCTATGGAAATAGATCCATATGTATATTTGTTTTTTCTTTTCTTTCTCTAGTACTAAGGATTATACCCAGGGGGGTACTCTGCTACTGAGTTACATCACCAACCCTTATTTTTTATTTTTATTTATTTATTTACTTTTTGGTACCAGGGATTGAACCCAAGGGCACTTAACCAATGTACCATATCTCCAGTTTTCTTTCTTCTTTCTTTTAGATAAGTTCTCAGGGTCTTGCTAAGTGCTTAGGGTCTTATTAAATTGCTGAAGTTGGCTTTGAACTTGTGATCTTCCTGCCTCAGCCTCCAGGCTGTTAGGATTACGGGCATGTGCCACTGAGCCCAGCTTGCAGTGTTTAATCTTATACATAGGCAGTTTTGTACTCTTGTGAGTAAATTCATAGAATAAATTCCTTGAAGTGTGCTGGGCATAGTGGCTTAATGCCTGTAATCCCAATGACTGGGGAGGCTGAGGCAGGAGGATCGCAAGTTCAAAGTCAGCCTCAGCAACTTAGTGAGGCCCTAAGCAACTTAGACTCCGTCTCTAAATAAAATAGAAAAAGGGCTGGAGATGTGGCTCAGTGGTTAAGCACCCCTGGATTCAATCCCTGGTACAAATAAAAAACATTCCTCAAAGTATATTTCCCAGAGAACAGAAGCATTTGTATGTATGTATTTATTTTTGCGATTCTAGGGGTCAAACCCAGGACCTTGCACGGCTAGGCAAGTACTCTACCACTGAGCTATATGTATTTGTAATTTTGATTGATGTGGCCATGTTGCTCTTGTAAGATCAGGCTGGGGTAAGCTGATCAAACAATGGAAACCAGACGGCAGGCAGGCCAGATATAAACAAAGAACAAACTTTATTAGGAGACGCTTTTGGGCGAGGTTCGCCGGTCCAGCAGGGTGCTAGGTCCGAGAAGTCACACGTGGCCTCTGTGCTAGGTCTGAGAAGTCGCACGTGGCCTCTATGTGGCTGGGTTTTTCTAACCCCCGGGTGAGGCAGGGGAGGCTTGAGAAGTCCTTGTCCTCCTGGGATTGGCTGGAGTTGTTTGTCAGTGCCTGATTGGTTACTTCTTCAGGCATGCGCAGGTTACATTGTTTCTGTGCGCATGCGCAGGCTGCTTGATGCCCTGCCCCCCTTCAGTCACCCTGAAGCCCAGGAATAGTTCCTTCGTTTGCACGAAGGATACATTGTTTCTCCGCATGTGCAGGTTGTTTGATGCCCTACCACCATCCAGTCGCCTTGCACCGCCCTAACAGCTCTCTGTAGATGTTGTACCAATTCAGTCTCCCATCAGCCCAGTGGAGTATTCGGGTCCTCTTCCACTAACATCAACTTTCTCTGTCCTTATACTGCCTTGCTTTAGAGGCTTCTTGTGATGGCTTTCCCTGTGTTTTGGTTCTACCCTTTTTCCTTGTAGGCATGGATGTTGTAAAGGTTGGGGGTCCTGTCTACAGGATTGGAGTTGGAGGTGGAGCTGCTTCATCTGTGCAGGTGAGTGTGAATAGTTAAAGATGTAGACTCCTTGATGTTGCTGGGTTTTATGTGTGGGTGGGCTGAGGGATCCCAGTGTCCCTCAGCTGAGCTATGCTTTATGTTCCTTCAGGTGCAGGGAGATAATGCCAGTGAGCTGGATTTTGGGGCTGTGCAACGGGGAGACCCAGAAATGGAACAGAAAATGAACCGTATTATCCGGGCTTGTGTCGAGGCCCCCATGGGAAACCCTATCTGCAGCCTCCATGATCAGGGTGCTGGTGGCAATGGTGAGGGAAGCAGTTGGGACAAAATGCTGGGCCTACCTAACTCCCACCGGCTTTGGTTTAGGGAAAGGCATTGAGGATCTGCAACCAAACACCCAGCTTTTAAGTCCTCACTCTCTGTTCTGGACAAGTTTAGGGTTGGAGTGGGTGGAGCCTGCTGACATGTGACAGCTGGTAGTGAAGCTGTAGCAGCAACTCCTGCAGGGGCACACAGTTAGGTGCTCATTTGGAAGCTGGGGACTCCCCCTTGTTTGCCTGGAGCTGACCATGACCAGATTGCCAATTCTTCCTGCAATCCTTTCACCAGGCAATGTCCTGAAGGAACTGAGTGACCCAGCAGGGGCCATCATTTACACTAGCCGCTTCCAGGTTGGTCTCCTCCCCTGAAGTATGACAGTCCCTCCTCTACCAGTCGCAGCTATCCCAGCCGCAGCCCCCCAATTCCAAGCAACAATGTGAGGTGAGGGAGTGCCTGTGATTCTTCTCTTTCCTTCCTGTCATGTCTGTGTAGCTAGGTGACCCAACCCTGAATGCCTTGGAAATCTGGGGGGCTGAGTACCAGGAGTCAAATGCACTTCTGTTGAGGCCCCCGCATCGGGACTTCCTGAGTCGTGTTAGTGCCCGGGAACGCTGCCTGGCTTGCTTTGTGGGTACCATTACTGGAGACAAGAGGGTAAGTTGGCCCCAAGAGTCAAAAGAAGACACTATGGGTAGGTTCAAGCTGCCTGGCTCCATGGGCTAGAGCGAGAACTGTTAAGGGAGGGAGAAGGGAGGAGGATGGAGATGGTGGCAAATAAGGTATGGGGAACAGATGTAGGAGGCAGGGGGAAGGTAGAAACTACAGAGGAAGCCAAACAAGGGGTAGAAAGAGCATTTGTGCCCTAATCTCTAGGAGCATTCCTTGCTGGTGTTCATAGTCTCATTCCCTTTGGGTGGTGTCCCTGTGGTCTATAGATTGTGCTGGTGGATGATCGTGAGTGTCCCATGGGGAGAAATGGCCAGGGGGATGCCCCCCCAACACTTCCCCCAACCCCTGTAGACCTGGACCTCGACTGGGTGTTGGGCAAGATGCCTCAGAAGGTATGTGAGATGGGATTGTTTCTCTTGTGACCCTCCCTTCAGGCCCCTCATCACCCTGCTTGTGCCCAGCCTTCCATGGGTACTCACATACCCCTGTTGCCATTTCTGTTGTAGGAGTTCTTCCTCCAGAGGGATTCCCCTGTGCTGCAGCCCCTGGCTTTGCCCCAAGGGCTGAGTGTGCGCCAGGCTCTGGAGCGGGTTCTGAGACTGCCTTCTGTGGCCAGCAAGCGCTACCTCACCAACAAGGTCCTCCCTACACCCCTGCTTCACCCCCTTAGCCTTTTGCTTCCTTTCCTCCCCTCAGAACCACTATAACCTTCCCTGAAGCCTAGGGGAAAAGAGCAGGAACACCCTTACCCCCACTTCATGGCCTGGTCTTCTGCTGCCCATCCTGTGTATGGAGTTCTTATCTGCATGGTGGAGGGGAGCCAGGTTTCCCATTGTTGTGTATCCCTCAGGGAAAAGTGGAGAACCTGAGCTCTCTCTTCTTTGCCTCTTGCCAATTATATTTGTTACCACAGGTGGACCGCTCCGTGGGTGGCCTGGTGGCCCAACAGCAGTGTGTTGGGCCTTTGCATACTCCTCTGGCTGATGTAGCTGTTGTAGCCCTGAGTCACCAGGAACTCATAGGGGCTGCCACAGCTCTGGGAGAACAGCCAGTCAAGAGCCTGCTGGACCCCAAGGTGGCTGCCCGGCTGGCTGTGGCTGAAGCCCTCACCAACTTGGTGTTTGCTCTGGTCACTGATCTCCGGGTGAGTTCCCTGGCAGCTTCTGCCCTAGAATTCCAGGCCTTTGGGACACTTACACATTCACTGCTTGCCCTTCATTTCATCCTCATAACCTCCCAGTTCCTCTGCGCCTCAGTCTCTGCATGTCTCTTCCACTCTAATGCTGTATATTTTCTCCCAGGACGTGAAGTGTAGTGGGAACTGGATGTGGGCAGCCAAACTCCCAGGGGAAGGTGCAGCTCTGGCTGATGCCTGTGAGGCTATGGTGGCAGTGATGGGAGCACTGGGTGTGGCTGTGGATGGTGGCAAAGATTCTCTCAGCATGGCTGCCCGGGTTGGCACTGAGACTGTTCGGGCTCCTGGTGAGGCTGGGGCTCTTAGGAGAGGGGGATGGAGAAAGGACTGTTGGGCTGGGATGGAATCTCACTCTTTTTTTGGTCTTCCTTGCTCTGTAGGGTCACTGGTCATCTCAGCCTATGCTGTTTGTCCAGATATCACAGCCACTGTGACCCCAGACCTCAAGCATCCTAGAGGGAGAGGTATGCGTAATGTGTTCTGACCTTGGTCCTTAGTTTGGGATCTGCCTCATGATTAATGGGCTCAACTCAGCACTGGGCTATGGTACTTTGTGGAACTAAGTCTGGAGCATCTTATTGCATACTGGGAATAGCAGTGCTATGAGCACTTTAGGGAGGGCTACTCCTGAGCTCTCCATCTCCCCCCATCTTCCCCATTTCCTCAGGCCATCTGCTCTATGTGCCTCTCAGCCCTGGGCAGCATCGGCTAGGGGGCACAGCTTTGGCCCAGTGTTTTTCACAGCTTGGGGAGCAGCCTCCCAACCTGGACCTGCCTGAGAACCTGGTTCGTGCCTTCAGGATCACCCAGGGGCTGCTAAAAGGTGAGGTCCTGGGAGAGGCAGGTGCTCACCAACTAAGTAAGTGGGGCTTAGAGACTTGGATTCTTTTCTGTTCCCAGTGTGTTACCTTCTAACACAAACTCTCATGGACTCTCCAGAAGTAATTAAGTAGAGCCATGAGGCTGGGCCCCAAGGTCACTGAACTTTTTTACTTTCCTCCAGACCGCCTCCTTTGCTCAGGCCATGATGTCAGTGATGGAGGCCTTGTTACCTGTCTGCTTGAGATGGCCTTTGCTGGGAATTGTGGGATAGAGGTGGATGTGCCTGTGCCTGGGGTCGATGGTAAGAAACTGGGTTTAGAGTCAGGTCTGGCTGCCTTCTCCTTCACCCTGCACACCTCATCTCCTGATAAAGAATGGAGTATTGGGTTGGGGTTGTAGCTCAGTGATAGGCACTTGCCTTGCATTTGTGAGGACTGAGTTCAATCCTCAGTGCCACATATAAATGAATAAAGGTCCATCAACAATTTTAAAAAAAAGAGGAATGTCCCCAACCCCTTTTCCCTGTCTTCCCCAGCTGTCTCTTCTGAGCTGTGTCCTGAAAGCTGAACCGAATGCCACCCACTATGTTCCTTTCTGTACCCCTCGGAGACCCCCAGCAGTCCCTGATGCAGCTTCCTCTTCCCACTGTCCAAGTCCTTACCTCAACCCTGATTACTGCCTCTAAGTCTGGCAGCACCCTAAACACCCTGACTTGCCTCCACTGCTCTCCCAGTGTTGCCGGTGCTGTTTGCCGAAGAGCCAGGACTGGTGTTGGAGGTACAGAAGCCAGACCTGGCTGGAGTGTTGCAGCGGTACAGGAGTGCTGGCCTCCATTGCCTGGAGCTGGGCCACACAGGCGAAGCTGGTCCCCATGCCATGGTGAGGAAGCCAGGGAGAGTGGGGCTTAGTGGGCAGTCTGAGTGAGGAAGCTGTAGGCTTTTCTGCCAGCCGTGGAGGGGCCGTCCTTTCTCTTAAATCCTTGATTGACTTGCCCTCTTCAGATCCGGGTGTCAGTCAATGGGACTGTGGTTGTAGAAGAGCCTGTTGGGCAGCTGCGAGCCCTCTGGGAGGAAACAAGTTTCCAGCTGGACTGTCTGCAGGCAGAGCCACACTGTGTGGCAGAAGAGCAACAGGGCCTAAGGGAGCGGATGGGGCCCAGCTATTTCCTGCCCCCCACCTTCCCCAAGGCCTCTGTGCCCCATGAGCTTGGTGAGGGAGTGTGCACAATGCCTTGGCTTCCTAGGCACATTGGGCCTGGGGGTGGATCCTAAGACCTGAGTGCCTGGGCCTGCCCTGGAAAAGGTGTCTGGGAAGTTTGGGTGGGGAAGTAACTCTCTAGATCGGAGACACTTCTCCTTCCAGGCGGTCCTACCCCCCGAGTTGCCATCTTACGAGAAGAGGGTAGTAATGGAGACCGGGAGATGGCTGATGCCTTCCACTTGGCTGGGTTTGAGGTGAGCAGGTTGGCCAACAGAGCTTGGGGCCTTGATCTAAACTCAGGTTGTGTACCTTGACTTTTTCCCTCTCTGTTCTGCAAGGTGTGGGATGTGACCATGCAGGACCTCTGTTCTGGGGCCATTGGGCTAGACACGTTCCGAGGTGTGGCCTTTGTGGGCGGTTTCAGCTACGCAGACGTCCTGGGCTCTGCCAAAGGTAGGTGTGCAGACTTCTGCATGTTCCCTCTGCCACATTCCTGAAACCTCTCACTTCCACAAAGCCCCAGGGAGATGAGCACATTAGTTCAGTTGTCAGATGGCAGCAGAAGTCCTGAGGTTAACAAATAAGGCAGGTGATCTGGGTGGGGTCTTGATAACCTAGATGGTCTGTGTCCTATCTAAAGGGGCAGCCGCTACTCAGCTCAAGCAGCTGTTGGAAAGATGGCTCAACAGGACCAGATCCTTCATTGTTTCAAGAGATGCCAAAAATTCAAATGTTTGTATGAAATCTTAGTTTTTTAAGTGTTGGGCAACTAAGTAAAAATGTGTGTGTGTGTATTTTTTAATTGTAGAGGAACACAATACCTTAATTTATTTATCTTTTTATGTGGTGCTAAGGATCAAACCCAGGGCCTCACATGTGCTAGGCAAGCATGCTACCACTGAATCACAATCCCAACCAAGTAAAAACTTTTTTAAATGTTCTTTTGGCCAAGCAAAAAGAAAATCACTGGCCATCTGTGTTCCAGGAGTTGGTAACGTATGATTTAAGCAGATAAGCCCATTTCTTCCCTTATGTGCCCCGGGCTCTGCAAAGGGGGTGCCTGCTGAAATGGAAGATCAGCTGTTTCCCTTCATTCTTGGTGTCTCTTTTTTTGAGGGCTTCAGTGTCTCACCCTGACTTCCATGTTCTCTTCTAGGATGGGCAGCTGCTGTGACCTTTCATTCACAGGCTGGGGCTGAGCTGAGGCGCTTCAGGAAGCGGCCAGACACCTTCAGCCTGGGCGTGTGTAATGGCTGTCAATTGCTGGCTCTGCTGGGCTGGGTGGGTGGCAACCCTGATGAAGAAGTTGCGGAGGTGGGTCGTGACTCCTGGCCAACCCAGCCCGGCCTCATGCTACGTCACAACTTGTCTGGGCGTTTCGAGTCTCGCTGGGCCAGTGTGCGTGTAGGGCCTGGGCCAGCCCTGATGCTTCGTGGGATGGAAGGCGCTGTCCTGCCAGTATGGAGCGCTCACGGGGAAGGTCAGGCCCAGGAAGGCAAGGGGAGGTCTGAGGGCTGGGAATGGATAAAGGGCCTAAAGGAACTTGACTTTCATTTCCCTTCTTCCCTTCCAGGTTACATGGCATTTTCTTCTCCAGAACTCCAAGCCCAGATTGAGGCCAGGGGCCTGGCTCCCCTGCACTGGGCAGATGATGAGGGGAACCCCACAGAGCAGTACCCCCTGAATCCCAATGGTTCTCCAAGGGGTGTGGCTGGTGTCTGCTCCCATGATGGCCGCCACCTGGCTCTTATGCCTCATCCTGAGCGGGCTGTGAGGCCGTGGCAGTGGGCATGGCGACCCCCTCCATTTGACACACTCACCACCTCCCCGTGGCTTCAGCTCTTCATCAATGCCCGAAACTGGACCCAGGAAGCAGGCTGCTGAGCCAACTGGACAGGCTCACTTGGCCGTAACAATTCATCCCCCTGTGTTTGCTGCCCTCTGTCACTTTCAGGAGCACCCTGCCTGACTTCCAAAAGTCTCTCAGACAGATAAGGACCAAAACGCAAAGAGAATCTCAGCTGATTTACTCATCTGCCTGCTGGAGACTTGTCTGTAGAGCTGTCCTTAATTCTATCTTCTAACCTGATTTGCCCTTCCTCCTGCTCGGGAAGTGACCTGTGGCTTGGGGCAAAGAGCTGACAAGGGAAAGTTAGGGTGCAGGGGGTGGGGTTCTGTTGCCTTCCTACCCCTTCACTTCCTCAGCAATCACCACATTGTGCCTCATTTCCTTCCTGGGCTCTGAGGGAGGTTTTATGTTTCCCTTTTTCATTGGGGTGTAGGATCTGGGAACAGCATGAAAATCAGCCCTGTCTGTCCTCATTGTTAACAGTGGATGCTTCCTGGATTCCCTTTCGAGTGAGCTGTGCTAGATGAGAGAATTGTTGCTTGCAGAAGTTTCTCTGACAGGATTTCTGACTGTGTCTCAGGGCTGGCTTGCTGCCAGCCTCAAAACAGTCCTCTTGATGTTTCTTCTACCTTAGCTCCCCCCCCCCCACTTTTTTTTTCTTTTTCTTTTTTTTGGGTGGTGCTGGAGATTGAACCCAGGGCCTTGTGTATGCAAGGCAAGCACTCTACCAACTGAGCTGTATCTCTAGCCCCTTGGCTCCCTTTTCTGATAGTAGTCATCATCATCCCTAGAACAGAGCCCTTAGTTTTTTCAAGTACTACCTCTTTGTTCATTTCATTAATGTTTGTCAATTATCTATTGTGCCAAGCCGCAGTTTATGATCTAACAGAACTTGAAATAAGCTAAGCGTAGTGGTGTACACCTGTAATTTCTGAGTCAGCCACCTGAGTCAGGAGGCTGAGGCAGGAAGACCACAAATTTGAGGCCAGCCTGGACACCTTAGCAAGATCTGGTCTCAGAATATTAAAAAACAATAAAGGACTGGGGATGTGGCTCCGTGGTAGAGCACCCCTACATTCCCCATTATTACCCAAAATGATAATACCTGGACATAGCACTATTAAGCTGAACAGGTGCTGGGCATTTTATATGTATCTGAATTAATTCTCAAAAAAATTCAGCCAGGTATTTGATAACCCCTCTCCTTTCTTAGCAAAGAAAGGATTATGGTTAACTAAATTGCAAAGAGTTGGTACATAACTTGGAAGGGATGGCTAGGGGACCATGCTCATTCTTCATCTGCTTCCTAACATCCTGCAGTCTTGCTGGCAGCTGTTTTCCATTGTCCCTTGTTCCCTTTGCTGACACACGTGTAGAGGTCACTTCCTTTTTGACATTTCTGCTATGTATCATTTGACCTAAAAAGTCAGGTATGTTGATTAAAGGAGTTCCCCTGAAATAGAGACTGGAGTCTTAGATTCCTGAGGGCATCAGTCTGCAGGGAGAAGAGGAAGGCTGGGCACGTGTACTTCTGATAGGGGATAGTACTTTAAGAAGAGATTGGTGATGAAACAACGTAAATTTTAAGCGGGGATGTAACTCAGTGGAAGCACTGATGTGAGGCCCTGGCATTGATTCCCCACCACCACACACACACACACACACACTGAAAAAAAAAAAGGGGAGGGGTGTATGGAGAAATAACATCTTTTCCTCATTGTTTTGCAAAGTGACCTGCCCTGAGCTGTATGGCTCTCCTAGGGATCATTTTTGACACTTGAGCGTTTCCTCCTGGTTCTGGGAAGTAATATATATTTAGTTTAACCTTGTAACATCGAATATACAGTTTGAGGGCTAATACCAAGGCATAGAGGTCAGATGACGCAAGAGTTGGATAACCTGTGAGGTAGCCTGCTGATTGGCTCGAATGGGTAAACTTGTGTTTTGGGAAGTGGAGCCATTTCTGGTTTGGATCATGCTGGCCAAGCAAGACCATCTCATACTGTCAAGACGAAGACCACTTAGCTCCTCTTTGTTTTCATCCAGTAGTCATACAAACCTGACCTTGCTGGTCCTGATCCAGCTCTTGTGTCCCTCACCCAACCCAGAGGTCCTCTACCAAACCACTATGGATAGCTCGTTTGTGTTTCTGCCTTCATGGGAAACCACTGTTGAAGCCCCTCTAAGGAGTGGCTTTTACCTCAAACCACATGCCTCACTCCCCCCCGGGCAGGGGGCTGAAGTTAGGTTCTTCTGTTTACCACTTCCAGACTTTTCTCCGCCCCCTTCTATCTGAGGCTCCTACCATCCCGCTGTATCACCATTACCCTATTCTTTGTTCTGCTGCCCCTATCATTCCCTGTGGAAGAAGCTGCTCATTGACCCCTAATATCTGTTTTCCTCCTAGAAATAGAATCTCCAGAATTTTAGCTGGGGTTGTGGCTGCTTTGACTAAATTCTCCTTAAAGGAAAAGATGATGTGTATTTACAATTTCCAAGTGTTCTTGAAAGGAGTTGTGTTCTCTTGCTACCTGCTCTCTGGAATGCAGGCAT
Organism: Glaucomys volans; assembly: GCA_020662805.1. NCBI lineage: Eukaryota > Metazoa > Chordata > Mammalia > Rodentia > Sciuridae > Glaucomys > Glaucomys volans. The sequence continues at coordinate 232,486 of JAJEJO010050227.1, forward strand.
GATGGCTAGAAGTCCAGCAGTCACATTGGACCATGAGGTAGCTTTGAGAATTGTTGCCATGCAAAGCAGAGAAACAGGATAGAAGGAGACTTGTCTCTTGACACTGAGGAGGGTCATTCGGACCTTGTACAGACTTACTATATGTAATGAGTGTAGGCTTAAGCCCTATTCATTTTGATGTTTTCTGTCTTTTATAGACAAAGAATCCTACTCAAACATTCCTACCACTTTTTTTTTTTTTTTTTTTTTTGGTGCTGAGATGGAACCCATGGCCTTAAACATGCTAGACAATGCTCCGCCACTGAGCTACATCCCCAACCCTAACTCCCGTATTCTTCATGTGTATTAGTCCCTGGCTCCTATTCTTGCTCTCTACCCTTGATGGACTTAAAGTATTCTAGATTATGGTAATGACCAAATGCCCTAAACTTTTTTATAGTGACTACTCTTCTGCCTTATCAACCACCTCATCTTGGATTTTGTCTTCACCCAGATCTCTTCCACCTCCAGACTCATCTTATTCAAACACCTTATATTTGATCATAATCTCTGTTCTTTGCTGCTTTGAAGTCATCAGGATCTCAAATCCAGTAACTACTTTCCCCAGTCTATTTCACCTTTCTTCCTTCTCATCCAACTTCCCTTTTTAGTGCCCTTTAACTTGATCCAATATCTTGTCATCATACCCATCTTTCAGCTCTCTGAAAGCCAGAAAATAGCAGATGGTCTGATAAGTTCATCATTCCCTGCCATTGGGGAACATGGAATAAGAGAGAGAAAAAATACTAAGTGAACTTTAATAGTAGTGTGCTATAAGTGGAGGGATCTGATGACCTCAGCTCTCTACACCTGAGATTAAAACCAAAAACCTGACAAAAATGTTCAAATCACATAAGGAAGTCCTTAAGGTATCAGCTGAGTCAGCAACTCTAGTCAAATCACTTGTTAGATAGGGCTGTCTCAGTAACACCATGAGCTTCCCTTCTCAGCCCATTTCTGCTGTCTTCACCATTGCAATCTTGAATTGACCTGTCTCCACAATACAGGGTGAACTGTTTTTTCTCTCCACCGTATCCTAACAGTGCCTGGCACCTCCAGGAGGTTACTGAACAAATGAACAAATATGCATATGGAAATTACTGAAAGTTGACATAATTATTTCTTCTTGATAAAAGAGTGAATTTGTCTGGGTGCAGTGGCACACACCTATAATCCCAGCAACTCAGGAGGCTGAAGAAGGATTCCAAGTTCAAAGCAGCTATAGCTGAAGGGTTATGGAAAATAATATTCCTATAAAATAACTCCCCAAGTAAAATGAAGGGATGGTGTGGCTTGAGAAGCGGGAAAGGAGACTGATCAACCATTAAATCTCTCCCAGTGCATTCCTGATAACAGTGGGCCCTGGGGAAAAGGGTGGATATGGAATGCTAGGCCCTAAACCTTGACCTTCCCCAGGTCAACCTAATCCTGAATGACATTGGGCAAGATTTGAACACTCATCCTTCAGCATCTAATTTTAACCTGTACAGTTGACCCCTGATGGCCAAAACTGCACGTACACAATGATTACATCCTCCTCCTCCTACCCTATAAAATCAGGATTCCCCCTGTAACTGACGGCCATTTTTCCATCAGGAAAGTGGACCCGAATGACGCCTGACTCTGCGAAGGAATAAAGGCTTCTCTGAATCCGTCGAGGTCTGCCTCCCATTTTTTCCTTTTTGTGCTTACAATAGCAACTTAGTGAGACCTGTTTTAAAAAGTAAAAAGGCTGGGAATGTAGTCTTGGGTTTAAACCCCATTACCTCCCCCTTCCCTCCACAAAGAGTTAGAGATTGAGTTTATGATTTGGTTTTGTACTTCCCCTCAAGCATTTCTCTTTTAACCTCATTTGTCCAGCTATTCAGTTGTGAGTTATTGTTCATCAAGTGAAATGAAAGACACTGGGCAGGCTTTGGGTGGTGGTGGAGAAACAGAGAATCCATGTCTCTCTCTCTCTCTCTTTTTTTTTTTTTTTTTTTTTTTCTGATAATTGACCCCAGAGGGACTTTACCTCTGAGCTATATCCTCAGTCCTTTTCGTTTTTTGACAGGTCGTGCTGAGTTGCTGAGGGTTTCACTGAATTGCTAGGGCTAGCCTTGAATTTGCAGTTCCTGCCTCAGCCTCCTGAGGAACTGGGAGGAGCTGGGATTACAGGAGTACGCTGCTGTGCCTGCCTCTTTTCTTAATTTAACACCTGCAGGAAGCCAGCAGGGCCCTTTGATTTTCAGAAAAAGACACAGCCCAGAACTGAATACACATTACTCTTGTTTTCCTTCTGTGCCTCAAGGGGCACCACTGGCAGGTGTGGCAGGGAGGCAGCAGGCAGTGTTAGGGTTTGTTTTCATTTTTTTTTTTTTTTTTTTTTTGTATTGGGGATTGAACTCAGGTACTTAACCACTGAGCCATATACCCAGCCCTTTTTTTATTTTTTATTAAGTTGCTTAAGGCCTCACCAAATTGCTAAGGCTGCCCTTGAATTTGGGATCCACCTTCCTCAGCCTCCCAAGCACTGGGGATACAGTTGTATGCCATCATGCCCTGCAGCAGGCAGGTGGTGGGCCCAGCGAGGGAAGCCTGTGAACAAAGGGTTCAGACAGGCCCACCTGGTGTGGGCTGCCTTTTTCAGGGAGGTCTCTAGTCAGGGAGCCCTTTGTATTATGCCAGTCCCTTACTGTACTTCCCTCCAAATTGTCTGGGAAACCACACCCAAGACAGCATGGACGAGTGGCAGAGACTAGAAAGGAAAGAGGTGGGTGTCAGACAGCTGTAAGCCTGTCAAAAGGGAATGTTTTGTTGGGCGTGGTGGCTCAGGCCTTTAATCTCAGCAATTTGGGAGACTGAAGTAGAAGGATTACAAGTTCAAGGCCAGTCTGGGCAATTTAGTGAGTACCAGTCTCAAAGCGTTAGAGAGGGTGTGACTCAGTGGTAGAATGCCCCCGGGTTCAGTTCCCAATACCAGAAACAAACAAAAAACATCAAACAATGGAGGGGGGGGATGTCTCCACCAGAAGTTGGGCCAGGGTCAGGCTAATAGTATCTCCCTGGCACCCACTGTATTCAAGACCCTGTTTGGCAGAAACCTAAGAAAGCCTTATTCTGTCATTGGACACGTGGGGGCAGCAAACAGCCAAATGGTGGAGACCCAAGGACTGCCTCAGGGGCGGGGCAGGTGGGGAGGTCTTGGCGGCTAGTCTGGGGCTTCAGGAAATCTCTCCAAGGGAGCAACCCACAAGGAGTGCCCCATGCCGGTGGCATGGGGTGCTCTTACCCTAAGCAGTCATGGGCTCATTTAGTTCCATCTGCCTAGTGGGGTTGGAGGAGCTGACAGAACAGGACAAAGCACTGTGAAACCAGGAGCCCTCTAGGTAGTAATTGTCAAGGGCATTGGCCCCACACATTAGGGAGGCAGACTTAAAACAAGTGATTTCAATCAAGTCCCTTTCAGGTGAGCTTGGAGCACCTTGGGTGTTCATAGCAAGGGATGTGGACCAGACTTTTGGAATTAGCAAAGAATTCCCCAAGGTGAGCCGAGACCTGAAGGATGAGTAGCAGTTTGTTACATAAAGAGGCAGGGGTAGTGTTCCAGGGAAACAGAACAAATTTACAAAGCCTCAGAGGTGAGAGACATGGTGAGTTAAGGAACTGAACCGAAGTGAGTCCGTCTAGAACAGTAAGTACAAATGGGAAACAGAACAAGCCAAGTCAGAGGCCTAACAAAGCATGTTAAGGAACCTCGATGTTATTATAAGGGGGTATCATTCAAAGGAGTTGTATAGGGAATAGACAAGACCAGATGTAAGGTTTTGAGAAATCACTGTGGCTGCAAAGAAGGCAGAGGGGGTGCAGGGAATCCACTGAGAAAGCTATTTGGTATCCAGGCAGAAATAATACCGACCCAGATCAGAGTGGTAGCACCAGAAATGGAGAGAAATGGAAGGATTCGAGAGACCGAAGGAGGTAGAATGACTAGGAATCAGATGTGGGGGAGGAGAGGGAGAGATGGAAAGGAACCCACGATGATGACCAGGCTTCCTACTTGGAACATTGGGTACATGATCATTTCATTAACTGTGATAGAGACAACGTTGGGAAGAAGGTGATATGCCTTGCTCAGGACATGTTGAGTTTGAGGCATTGATGGGACATGCATGTGGAGTATCCAGGACATAGGCAGAAGGGATCTGGGAAGGAGTTTAAAATTTGAGGGGCACAGGAACATGAATGGTAATGGTTATCGAGGGGAAGTGTTCAGGGTCTGGCAACCCAACATTGAAGGGATTGACAGAAAAAGAGAAGCCTGAGCAGGAAAGATCACCATTAATTTAGTCTGACCAGCTGAGTGACTTTCTACTGCCTGTGGCTCAGGAGAATTGTGGGATGTCCCTGGGAAGATATCCAGGACGACAGAAGGGACTAATGACACAGCCTTGTTCTCCTTCTTCTCCACTGGAGTCTTAGCTCAGCTGTTACACAGAGACAGACTGCTGTCTCCTCTAGGTCTTTTTCCAACATGGTATAGGCAAACTTGCAAACATCTCACCTGTGGGAACTTACAAGGAAATAGACTTGGCCAAAAAAAGCAGATGAAAAGAGCTCAAGTATATGGTGCTTTGGAGGCTGGGATGCATGGGTTTCTAAGAGGGTGGCACCTTCCAAGAGATTCCAAGGGAAGAAACAGTTAGCCCTATTGTGCTCAAGAACAGAGATCCTAGTGTGGGTCATATGTTGAGAAAACCCCTCCTCACCCTGCCTATGATGAAGGTTCCCCTCCCTGAGGGTATTCACAAGATTCTGAAGAGCTGTAAGGGGCCTCTGCACCTTGACCTTCCTCAGACTCAGGCCAGGCCACAAAGGTTATATTTGCCACCAACACACCATGTCTCCTATTTGAATGTTCAAATTGCCTCCTCCTTCCACTTCTGAAATATGTGTTGAGAGACAGGTGTGAAATGCCGAAGGCATGTGTTTGTTGATAAATTACAACTAAGAGTTGCCAGAATTAAGGAGAATACATAAATCATTAAGGGGGCCATGGGAACATATGCTGTTAGCCAGTTGCAGGCCCAGGGTCCTTATGATGAAAGTTACAGGTTCCCATACACTGGTGCTAGTTTGAATACAGCTTGTCCCCCCAAAAAACTAATGATAAACTTTGATCTACAGTGATGCAATGGTGGGATGTGGGGTCTTGTGGCTGGTGGTTGGGTCATGGGGATAGAGCCCTTATGAATGGATGAATGCTTTTTGCCCATCCACTCTTACTCTGGTGGGACTGAATTAGTTACTGCAAGAATGGGTTGTTGCTGCATGTGGTGGCCTTTGCCTATAATCCCAGTGACATGGGAGGCTGAAACAGGAGGATATTGAGTTCAAAGCCAGGCTCAGTAACTTAGCAAGGTCCTAAACAACTTAGCAAGACCCTGTCTTAAAATAAAAAAGGGATAGGGATGTGGGTCTGTTGTTAAGCAACCCTGGGTTCAATCCCCAGTATTAAAAAAAAGGGGGGGGGTTCTTATAGAGCAAGTTCACTACTAGTGTTTTATCTCTTTCATATAGCCCACTTGCTCTTCTGTTTTCTGCCATGAATTGAATCAGTACAAGGCCCTCTCCAGAAGCTAAGCAGATACGGCTACCCAATTGTGTGTACTCCTAGCCTTCAGATCTATGAATGGAATAAGCTTCTTTACAAATTATCCACCTTCAGTTATTCTATTATGGTAATGGAAAATGATCTACTCTGAAAAGAGATGAAGTGTTGGAGGCACTGGACTCTATTGTTGGGAAGTGGGGGACATAGGGTCAAGTGTGCTCAATCTTGTGATTTAGTAGCAAGAATAGAGGCCCCTTTTTTCCTTCTAACTACCAAACTCCAGTTCCCGATTTCCATCATTGGCAACTCCATTCTTTTGGCCAAGCTACCATCATTGAACCTGCTCTTCATCTTTTCTCCACACCTGTGTATCACCCATACTTTTGTTTCCCTTGCTCATTGCTTATCTGGCTTCATCTCTTCCTCTCCTACCTGTATAGCCTAGCACAGACCTTCATCACTCCATTCATACCATGTGCAATTCTGGCACTAACCAACTGTAGTTATTGTCAGATCCCACAAGTTAAAGTTTTAGTCTTCCATCGGACTCCCTCAGCTACAAATCTCAGAGGTCCTCAGGTCACTCACTCTTTAAGTGACTATGGGTTTAGGGGTCCCATCAAACTCTGCAGATTCCATAGTTCACTAGAATGACTCACAGAACTCAGGGGAGGGCTATATTTATGATTACAGTTTTATTATAAAGGATATACAAAGGCAAGTTTGAGACAGGTTCCAGGATCTGAATACTCTCTTCCCAGGGAATCAGAGTGTATCATTCTCTAGCATTGTCCTCTGGCACATCACTGTGTTCATCATCTGGGAAGTTCCACTGAACTGTCCAAAATTTCTACTGGAGTTTTATTGGACTGATACAAAGTAGGCTGAAGCTTCCACTCTCTGATCACATTGTTGGTCTTATTGGTGTGGCCTTCCCAATCCTGATTCATTTCCTTAGCATGAGCTATGTAGGTGCTCACTGTGAACCATCTCATTAGTATAAACTATCAGAGCCCACCCTGAATAACAAAGAACTCCTATAACTTGGGATATTCCAAAGACTTAGAGTACCTTCTCAGAATCTGGGGACAAAACCAGTCAAATTCTTTATGAGATACCATTTCTTAATTGGTCTTTGTAAATAACCTCCTGTCTCTTAGGCAACTTTCATTTGATAAATACAGGCAAGCCCTGCGCAATTCAGTGAGATGCTAAAGGTGAAAGACAGATGTGGTTCCTGCCTTCCTGGGCAGGAATACACTGAGGTACTTGCAATGATGACAGGAGCCATGGAAGCCCACAGGGGGTACAATTAACCCAGAAATGTTTTCTGGAAGGGTGGAGCGGTAGTTCAGCAGTAGAGTGTTTACCCAGCAAGCATGAGGCCCTGGGTTCTATTCGCCAGCACTGCAAAAAATAAAACAAACAAACAACAACAACAAAAACCTTTCTTGACATTTGAGGATGTGCTAACCAGAGGGCACAGCATGTGCAAATGCCTAGTGGTATGAAACGGGTTGACTCAATCAAAGCACTGAGGTAAATTCAAAGTGGCTATTACAAGTCCTGCATGATGGTACAAGCCTATAGAGCCAGCTACCTCAGGGGGCTGAGGCAGGAGGATCCTAAGCTTGAGGAAGGCCTCAACAATTTAGCAAGGCCTCCAGCAATTTAGCAAGACTGTCTCAAAATAAAAATAAAGTGTCTGGGGATCCTGAACCCAGGAGTTCACATCTCACATTCTGCTGTAAGCCATGGTAAATAGCCTTCCTGCCTCTTAGGCAACATCCATTCAGTGCACTTACAGGCCAGGACTGTGCAACTCATCCAGAAGCCTGGACAACATAGGAGACCCCATCTCATTTTTTTTTTTTCAAAAAAGTGCCTTATAGCATAGAGTAGGAAAGGAGAATTGTGAGATATGGGGGTGGAAAGTTCTACAGATGGGTGTGGGTAACAGTTATAGAACTTCTCCAAAGACAAGAACACACTGGTCTCCCTCAGATAATGACTTATGAAATCAGGCCTTTGGTTAGAAACCTATTGGGGCCACCACTGATTGTCACATGACCCTGGGTATCTCTCCAAGAGAGATTCCTCAGCTGGGGACTGAGCAGGGGCCCTGATATTTACCTCATTACAGGATGTGAACTATAGTATGCCCTAGTTCCCTCCCTTGGGCTGGGATACTTTTAGGATGAAAGAAGCACTGTGTTTCACATAGTTTTTTTGTTTTGTTTGTTTTGCAGTGCTGGGAATCGAATCCAGGGCCTCATGCATGCTGGGCAAGTCCTCTACCACTGACCCACATCCCCAGCCCCTTTTATTTTGAGACAGGGTCTCCTAAGTTACCCAGGTTTGTGATCCTCCTGCCTAAGCCTCCCAAGTCACTGCAATTACAAGCATGCACCATTGCACCCCACTCAAGTCCATTTCTTGGTGCCCTCAAAGGGAGGGACTCTGGGGCATTTGGTCCCAAAGCAGACAGCACCAACTGGATATAAAATATTGAATAAGGAAACATGCAAGGAGTACAGAATCAACCAATTGCAGGTCTACTACAACCAGAGGGCTGAGAGCTGGAAACAGATCTCCTGAGAAAAGTGGCAGTGGCCATCTTGGTCTACTGAGATTTGTCCCATGATACCTCTCATCCTAGCCACAGCCAGCCGTATCAAGGATTTCACTAACATCTAACTGGTGGTTTGGGAAGAGATAGGCAGAGAGCTTGCCAAATAAATACTTTCAAATTGGGCAGCTAATTGACTCAATTAGATCCTGTCTCTTGGGGAGTTTGGATTTGAACACCCTGGAAAGAAGTTGTTGAGAGGGCAAGCAGAAGTGACAGATATCAAGGGAGAGAGGGAAATGAAGCCAAGAGAAGAGATTTGCCACGTTAGGGTGGCCTTCCATTCCAGTTCTCCCAGAGGAGATCTGGCCTTGTGCTCCTGTTATTTCTGCTTTCTACTAGCTGGAAGACCCCATATGCCCTGGCTCAAGAGGTCATAAAATGATGGAGGGATGAAGTCCCCAGCTGCCCAAGGTTTGACAGCAGAACGTGAGACCTGCCAGAGACTCAAAATGAGAAAGTGTGTGTGTGTAGGGACCTTTCTCCTCCATCTTCCTAGTCTGACTTCCTCCTGGCCTATGGATAGGCCTCCTTCCTTCTGTCCAGTGCCCAGACACTATTAATGATTATGTCCTTGGAAGTCCCTTTCCAAGAATGTCTGATCTATTTGACTGCTCATAAAACAGCCAGCATGCTGGTGTTGCCCCTGGCAGGCAGGAGGGATAGATGGCAGGCTGGTAGAAATGGAAGGGAGGGACAGGGAGCACGAAGGGGACCTTCTGACCTGGCTCTCTCAGTTCCTCATGGCCAGGGTTCTCTCCCGATGTGGCCTGCAGTATTCCCCTCCTTTCTCCAGCTCCTCATGGAACAAAACTAGTCCACAATCTTTTCCTGGAAATAGGTTCAGATTCAACTACATTCATATCATATTAATACCTAAGAGCATTTTAGAGATAAGGAAAAGAGGCTTAGAAAGGAGGCAATACCTGCAACTAGAATTGAGAAGTTCAAGCTCCTTAGTAGGGCTCTATAAAAACCCTGAATACCTGGCCATGTTCACACCTTTTTACCAACCTCCCTCCCCTTGATATACTTATGTTCTCCAGAACATGCCCTTTTACCTCCACCTCTTTGCTCCTGTTTCCCTAGCTAGAATACCACTAGGATCCCTGGTTTTCTCTGAATCAACCTTTAAGACTCAAAACTATGCCCAACACAATGGTGCACCCTTGTAATCCTAGCTACTTGAGAGTCTGAGGCAGGAAGAGCTCAAGTTGGAGGCTGACCTCAGCGACTTAATGAGGCCCTGTCACAAAACAAAAACATTTAAAAGGGAGTTGGGGGTGTAGCTCTGGTAGAGTGCTTGCCTAGTAAGCCAGAACCAGTACCGCCAAAACAAACAAAAGACTCAAAGTGTGCTGCACTGTTCCTTGTACATCCTCAGCGAGGCAGAGGGTGTGTCCTTATTGCCTTTGGATCACCAGCCCCTGCACAGAGAGCAAGGTAAGAGGCCAATATATACATGCCCCTTAGCTCCACTTTATTAGGGTCTAAATGTCCTTGGGATAAGAAATCCCTCGCCTAGTTCTGGACTGCGAAATAAGTGCACCTAGAACCCCTGAGGGCATGGGTGGTCTCCAGCCATTGACACTAATGGGTGTATTTAGTCACACAACATTATGCAGGTGCTGGGAACAAAGATGAATAGAAAAACTGAGAGGATAAAGTTGAACAAATACTTAAAGAACACTAGAAATCTGCAAAAGAAAAACAAAGGGTTTAATCCGTGCTTCCGCTCAGGTGTACTGAGAAGGGAGGGCTTGTCCCCCTCCCGCCTCCAGGTTTCCCAAGGCGAAGATCTGAGAGGAATTAGATGTATAATCCTCAGGTTGAATGTCGCTTTCAGGAAGGCGTGCCTGAATCACTGACGCCCACACCTGGACCTACTGTTTCCCTAATTCCCAGCATGGGATCCGGGAATTAGTAGTCTGGTTGGCAGCCCGCTCGCTGTCAAGAGGCCCTGGGGACACCCTGAAATCATTGTACCCTGACTGAGGAGACCCGGCGAGACGTGGGCCCCTTAGGTGAGCAACTGTCCTTAAGGAGAGTCTCAGGCGACCCTTTTAAAAAGAAGAGGCTGACGGATGCAGGCCCCCGACGGTAACACGAATTCTAAACCCGGACCTGAACCGCTAGCAAGATCCCACCCAGAGTCCTAGGAGGAGCGTGGCTTCAGAAAACTGCACCGCCAGGCCCCGCCCCCAAAGCGCCGCCACCGATTGGCTAGCGCGGGCGCAAGGGCGGGGCCCCACCTTAAAGGGTCCAGAAACTAAGCAAGCAGGGAGGAGGCGGTGGCGGCTGCGAAAGCCGGGGAGGTGATGACACGTGTCCCCATATGGGTTTCTTTTAAATCTCTCTAGAGCCCATACCCCCATCCCAGGCCCATGGAGCCCTCAAGAAACTACCCATTGTTCGGGGGCGCCTTCTCCTCCATCCTCCCCACTGGGGCCATTGATGTAAGGTGAGAAAGCCTCGGCGCCCGTGGAGGCCGACCGGATCGGGTACGGGAAGTCAGAGTCAATCAGAGTCTGCCTCTCCTCTCTCCAGTGACCTCCGACCGGTCCCAGACAACCAAGAAGTTTTCTGCCATCCAGTGACAGACCAGAGCCTGATCGTGGAACTTCTAGAGCTCCAGGCCCACGTGCGGGGTGAAGCGGCTGCGCGGTGAGGAAAGGGCCCCGTGGCTGGCCAATGGGAGGGCCGAAACCGAGGAAGTGGGCGGGGCCTGTGACTGGACGGTTATTCAGGACGCGAACTCCCAAGGGCAATGTGATACCGCCGGAAGTGAGCAAAACCTAGGACTTAAAGATGCTCTTGGGTAGGGGTGGGGGTGAGGGCCATTGAGAGATGCCCCCCATCTCGGTCTCCCACCCCAGGTACCATTTTGAGGATGTCGGCGGGGTGCAAGGGGCTAGGGCTGTGCAAGTGGAGTCTGTGCAGCCCCTCAATTTAGAGAACCTGGCCCTGAGGAGCTACTGTCAAGAAGCCTGGGTCCTCTCTGGCAAGCAGCAGGTAGCTAAGGAAAACCAGCAGGTGAGGGCCAGGGAGTTTGGATGTCCTGGAAGGGGGAGGGGTGGCCTTAGGGATCCAGGTAAACATCCTGACTCTGATCCTTCCAGGTAGCAAAGGATGTGACACTGAACCAGGCCTTGCTGAGACTGCCCCAGTACCAGACTGATCTCTTGCTCACCTTCAATCAGCCCCCGTAAGGAGGAAAGAATGGGCCTGAGTCTCATACTTGGAGAATTAAGCTGGGTGGGGTACAGTGGGATATTGGCTGGTGGGGTCCTTCAAGGAAGCAAAATTGGGCCAGAGGTTTGGGGACACAGATATCTGAGTCCTTTGGGGACAGAAGATGGGAACTGTCAACCTCAGTCAGTCTTGAATGATGTTCTTTCTCCCTCCATTCCCCCACCCCTAAGCCCTGACAACAGGTCAACTCTTGGCCCTGGAAATCTGTCACCTCCGCCATGGAGCCTGGGTGACTTTGAACAGCTGGTGACTAGTCTGACACTTCATGATCCCAACATCTTTGGTCCCCAGTAAAATGTTAAAGCGCAGCATGATGCTACTGAAGACTTAGAGGCCTGGTTCTGGGAGGGGGGAAAAAAGAGGTTGAATACCTGGGTTTTCTCTTCTTTCTTCCCTGTGCATAAACACAAGACACACCTTCTCTGCAGAAATAAACTTGCTTTATAACCAATATAATTTCTGTGCTTTTGAATTTTACAGGACACCTGGGTCCCCCCAATTCCCTTTGGTCTTGGAGGGGGAAGTTTAAAGCTGTGCATGGGAGCAGAAGGGACCCAAGGATGGCAGTGGAAAGAGGGAAGCAATACACTTTGAAGTGACTGGTTCAGCCCTGAGAAAGGGGTATGAAGTATGCAGGGGGACAGGTAGGTTGATTTAGAGCAACACCCAAGGAAGGGAGGGAAACCTACTACTTGTGATTCAACCCTGAGAGAACAGATAGGGAGTGGGTTGGCTGCCCCTCTTGGATGGATAAAAAAATCACATGGTCAGTAATCAACAGGACATAGTAGTGGAGGCAGAAGTGTCCAAGAAGTATCAATTTGGCAGAGTATGGGAGAGTAGCTGTTATTTAGTGTATTTGTTGTAGAGGAAGCGCAGCTGGTCCCAAAAGAAGAGGGAGAGGATGGTGTGGGGGCCAAGGCGGAAGTAGGAGGCACCTATACCCTTGTACATGCCAAAAATGCCCTCTGTCCGGGCTGTCTGCAGAAGAGCATCAAAGATTCCTCGGTACATGAGGCCCTGGAGCATGTCGAAAAGGGAGGGAGAGCACAGGGAAGGAGCTTGTCAGAGTTCACCAGGGGCTTCACTCCTGCAGCCTGAATTTGAGGCTGTTCCACCTGGACCCACAATCTGCTTCCCCTGCCTCCCCCATCTTTCCCTGCCTGCCTGCTTCCCAGAGCCCTCCCTTACCTTGCCCTGACTGTCTGTGGGCTGGTTATAGAGCCTTGTGCTGGCCACATCAAAGGGTGTCATGGCCAGGACTACTGCGATGCCACTCACCATGGCAGCTGCCAGAGCCACCTTCCAGCTCTGGGGAGGAAAGATCTACAGGGGGAGAGATGAAGAGCTTTTTCAATCAGCCAATTATTCAACCACTAGGACAGGACAGGCCTTGCCCTGGGGACACAGCTGGTAACTCAGGGAGCTTCCACTCCACTAGTCATAGCACAGTGTGGTAACACTGAGAAGGAAGAAGGCCATCATGCCCTGAGGACTTGGGTATCCCCTCTGGGATGACGTAAACCTCCTGCTGCTCCCTCACATCTAAAGGTTGTCACCGTCCCTTCTAGGGCCCACCTCCCTTTACCCACCCTCTGCCCCATTCCCTGATGGCCCCACTCCCTTCCCGGGCAGTACCTCCCACTGGCTCAAGAGGTCCTTGGTGGATGAGAAGGTGCACAGCTGGGTGGAGGAACCGATGATAACTCGGGGCAGGCCGCCCAAAGCCCCACGCCACAACCCCACCAGACCATGTTTCTGGCCAATCTCGGTTAGCGCCTGAAACATGCCCTGGTGGGGGGAAGACCATGGGGGATGGGGTTCAGTCACCCCAGCATTAGGGGCTTCCACCTCCTAACACTGTCAAGGATCAGTCCTTAAAACGTACCTGTTGTCTAAACAACCAGTTCAATGTGGGCTTAGAGCCAAAATATGGGCCCTCAGTTGTCTGTTACCCCTTGCCAACCCACAGCAGGGGCTAGACCTATAGAAGTGAGGACGTTAGCAAACTGGGAGAATGGGGCAGGAGAAATAGGCATAAAAGATTTGAGGAGCAGGAGTACATGAGGATCTGGGTGGGCTACAGGGGTAGAGGGGCTGAATTGATGGGTTGGCCACAGCAGTGGCCAGGGTTAGAGCTGCAGAAAGTTGAGAGGATGGTTGGGCACTCCAGTGGATTTGGGGAACCCTCACCTGATGTTTATACTGGTGCCCTACAGCAATTTCCGAGGCTGCCTGTGCCTGTAGGTGTGTCTTCACCTGGAGACAAGAGAGTATCACAGCTTATGCCCTAGTGGCCATGCTCCCGCCTTAGAGACCCAAATGCCTGACCCCCCCCCCATACTTCCTCTAGGGTGTTAAGCAATCAATACCCTTTTAATCTGGTTATTATTGTTGTTCCCACTTAACAAATTGGTCATGAGGCTCTGTATCCCTTGGCTCCAGGCCCTGGGGAGGGATCTTCAAGCTCTGAAAGATACCCCACCCCCTCCACATCCTTCTTCCCTTGGGGCTTGGGGTTGGGGGCCGAGAGGTTAGAGGCTGGCAGTATTTCCTAAGACTTCAAGTTAGGCAAGACCTGGGAGTCCAGACTCTCATACCAGCTCCCATTCCCAGTTCAGGTCTCCAGCTACCACATTGAGCAGGCTCCCTATCAGACTCTGGCTAAAATGTGCTCTCTGGCTCCCAGGACCCATAGGGGTATGTGTTCAGCTGACGTCAAAGAGACCATTGTCCTTCAATCTCACACCCTGGGAGTGAGCCCAGGTTGCCTCTCTGCAGAACATAGTCTCCCACTTTCTTAGCTACACTAAGCAGGGCCTCATCCCAGCTGTGTGACCTTGAAACAGTCACTTCCCCTCTCTGGGCTTCAGGCTCTTAACCCTTCACCTACATCTGATAAAGCAAAGATATAGACTGAGATTTTAATTCTGTAACCCCTACACTCACTGATACATGTGTCTCAGATTCCTCCTCTTCCCCTATAAAAATCCAACCTCAATATCAGGTAATGATCATAAAATAATAAAAGTAATACTATCAAATGCTTACTGTGTGCCAGGATTTGTACTAGTGTTTTATGTGTGCTATCTCAGATATTTGTCTCCATCAGTCCTTTCAATAATCACACAAAAAGGGCACTACAGTAATCTCCCAGTTTTTGCCAGGCACAGTGGTGCATGCCTGAAATCCCAGCAGCTCAAGAGGCTGAAGCAGGAAGATTGAGAGTTCAAAGTACAAAATAGGGTCGGGGATGTGACTCAGTGATTGAGTGCCCCTGAGTTTAACCCCCAGTACCAAAACAAAAACAAAAACAAAAATAAAAAAACCCAAAAACAAACAAAAAAAACCTCCCCATTTTGTGACCTGAAACTCAACAATGAGTAATTTTCAAAGCCAGGATTTCAGTTCCAGAAAGGTTGATTCCAAAGCCCATCATATTCATCAACACATTCAATTCAGTCTATAGGGCAGATCAGAAGGCCCTAAAGCATGCCAACACTTTCCTGATGCCCTTTCCTGTTGGCAAGGGGACAGCACTCTGCCACCTATGCCCCTGTGAAGAACCAGGCTCCCACCCCACACCGAGAGTCTTCCCTGAAGGCCTCAGGAAGGACCCTCCGCCTCCTTACCATGTAGATGGGGCTCCCCAAATAGGCTCCCATGACCCCTGCCAGGGCCCCAGCTGCTGCGCTGCGGGCAGGACTGAGGGTGCCTTCAGCGGTATGAAGGTAGCCCCTAGTCTCAGCCAGCCCGTAGGTGCCCAGTCGGATACCATTCATCAGGAACTGGTAGAAAAGTGCAGGGGCCAGGCCCTTCTGCAGGGCAGCCAGGCCATCCACCTTGCCGATGGTGAAGAAGGCGTGGAAGACGTTTCGGTAGTGACGTTGGTAGGTGCCAGGGGCCTGCAATTCTCCCTGCAACTGCATCCTGGTCTTCACAACCTCCAGGGGATTGGTGAACACACAGGCCCCGCAGGCTGCCAGACCACTCATCAAGAAGTCCATGGTGGGGCAACAGGAACCTCAGAAAGGGAGGTCCGAAGTCAGGGGAAGACCTCAGATTCTGCCTTACAGGATACAAGAGACAGGAATTTTGAGGTCTAGAGTCAAGTGTCAGGGTCAAATGTCAAGAAGTCAAGGGTTAGCTGGATTTGGGAGTCAAGAACTGACAAAGAGGGAAGAAAGGAATGTAGGAGAGCCTGGCTAGGAGGTTATGAGAGGCCCCTTTGGCCAAGGGATTCGAGGTCAAGGAGGGGCAGAAGTCAGGCGGTGGCAGGTGGGATGCTCAGAATGGCAGGCTATGCTACGCTACGCGGGGCGGGAGCCCAAGTGTAGAGGAGGAAAATGGAAGGAATTGGGAGATGGGAACCCGAGAGGCAGGAAAAAGAAAACCAGCAGGAGGAAAAGGATCCGGGAGAAGATCCGGTGGTCTTCCCGGGACAGCAACGAGAGCTAGATCAGTAAGGAAGTCGGGACTCCGCACCGGGATGAGCGTCCCAAGCTAGCTACCGGAGCTTGGAGCACCTTCACCCGGGGTAGCCTGCCGAGGCCGGCAGCCACACACTAGTGAGCCGAGCCCGGCCAATCCCGAGCCTCAGAGAGCCGCCGCAGAAAGCCTCAGCCAATCAGCATCGAGCCGGCTCCGAGGCCAATGGGAGGCGCTGTCAGCGACCTGGCCCCCGGAATCGGCGGAGGCGGTTGGAATTAACTCTCCGCGATCCGGCCCCAGGGCCCGGAAGGCGGACTCAGGCTTCGGGAAGGGTACCCGGGAAACGGAGATTTTATCACTGGGGTGGGGAGGAGAGGTTTGACCTGGGTTCCTGGGCGGATGCAGAGGCTGAGCGCTGAGGAAGCAGTACCCCCATGAGATGTTTGGGGCAGCTCCTCTTGTGGCCGAAGGGCTCCCATCTTTCGTCCTCTATCCGGGGTCATGCCCGGGTGGGGCTACCTAACTCTATCCACGCCCAGCTCAGTTCGGCTGCCAGTAGAGCGCAGAAACTGCCTCCCCACCTTGGAGGGATGGGACACACCTGCTGGACCCGGACCAGTGCAGAGACTGAATAAAGTGTTTGTAGAGTCTAGTGCTAAGGAGGTGGCTGGCTGCGGGTGCCGTTGAAGGGAAGCCTGAGGATAGCGAGAGAGCTTAGTCAAATCGTTAAGTTCTTTTAATCCTCACAGCGACATGGAGGAGAAAGCAGGACAAGCCACGGCAGGAATTTGATTTCCTTTACAGCTAGGTTTAGATTACAGCAAGTTGGAGATCTTGATTTTCTGAACTCCTGTCCATGCTTGTGAGTCTGGATAATCATGAAAGAAGTTCCGAGAGAAGAGACTGGGAAAACTGGGAAAGAGGTGAGAGGGAAGGCTTAGAGAAAGAAGGCAGGGAGACGGAATGTCACCTGAAGCGGGTAAAAGAGCCAGAGGTCTCACTTGTGAGCTACCAGACTTAGAGCGCCTTCTGAATTTCGATTTGGATCTTCCTGCTTACCATCCAGATTACTAAGTTACTTAACATCTCAGAACCCCCTTGTAAAAGGAGAATGGTAATTATTACACATACCCCGGAGGAAGTTAAAATTTGTCCTAGGGGCTCGACTTTCCAGCCGCCGAGTCTGGAGCCTGTAGATTTCTGTGCCTTGTACATCTATTTCCCACCTCTGGAATGTGTCCTTTCGCCCACACACTTTGTGATGGTCTCCAAATCACTAATCACTTGGAAAGCTCATTTCTTGGCGCATGAAGTATTTCTAGTTTAGCCACTCCCATTCTGCTTTGTTCCTCACTCACTCTTCTAATTATTTATTTATTTATTTATTGGTACTGGGGATTGAACCCAGGGGCACGCCACCACTGAAGTCACATCCCCAGCCCTATTTTGTATTTTATTTAGAGACAGGGTCTCACTGAGTTGCTTAGGGCCTCGCTAAGTTGCTGAGGTTGGCTTTGAACTCGCTATGATCCTCCTGCCTCAGCCTCCTGGTGCTGAGATTACAGGCGTGCGCCACCACGCCCGGCACTTTTCTCATTTTGTTTAGCACTGTTTCCCTACTTCTTCTGGGCACAAGTGTGCTTGTTGCTATAGGGTGTCAGGCCTTCCAGACACTCATATCTAGGGGACCTGTGAGCCAGCTCTGAGTCGTCTCTATATCCCCACTACACTAGTAAGTCATGGAGCCATAGGATGAGGCGGAGGGGTATCTTCTGTGGGTGAATGGTATAGTAGAGCAGACGATGGGCTCTTCACTTCTGCAAGAGGAAACTTGAAAGGTTCTTCAGAAAATCTTCAAAATCTACACCAATGCCCCTGTTTTTGTGGGAAATGAGATATTGTGGTTCTTTTTTTATAATCATGAGTTTAACCCCTGTGTTTCTTGAAAGTGTGGTCCTTGAAGCAGCAGCAATCACAGCAGTGGCTGGGAACTTAAGAGAAGAGGAGATGTTCAAGCCTCATTCTAAACCTCTCGAACAGAAACTCTGGAGTCGGGGCCTGGGCAATCTGTGTTTCAAGTCCTCTGATGTGTGCTGAAGTTTTAGAACCAGTAGTTTAAGTTTTTTTCTTTTATCACCAGGTCCCCTCGAGATTGACAGTTTTTAAGGTGTGGTTTTTAAAAAGTTAGCTTAATTTTTAGATCAGCTTTCTGAACATCTTAATTTTCTAAACAATTGAACAGAAAAACTATAACGAATACTATGTCTGTTCTTATGTACTCCACATCCAGTTTTCCCTGTTATTAATATCTTACATTAACGTGTCACATCATTATGATTAATGAACCAATACTGATACAATATAGTAAGCCAATACAATAATGATATACTTTTATTAACTAAAGTTCATAATTTATTTAAGTTTCTTCTATTTTACTTAATTTTTTTTTCTATTCTAAGATCCCTTCCATTATATTTATTTATTATTTACTTTCGTGGTACAGGGAGTGAACCCAGGGCTCTGTGCATGCTAGGCAAGTACTCTACCACAGAGCAACATTCCCAGTCCTTTTGAATTTTTAAATTTTGAGAAAGGATCTTGTTAAATTACCCAAATTGACCTTGAACTTGTGATCTTGCCTCAGCTTTTTGAATATCAGGGATTATAGGAGTGTGTTACCAAGCCCATTTTCAAATTACATTTGATTGCCATATCTCTTTAGAACCTCTTAGCTAACACAATTTCCTTGTTTTTGATTATGTTGACAGGTTTGAGGAGTATTGGTCAGGTATTTTATAAACTGTCCTTCTACTGGGGGTTTTTCTCATCATTGGTCTGGGTTAGGGGTTTGAGGCAGGAAGACTACAGAGGTAAATTATCATTTTCATCGTGTATCGGGGATGGTACTTGATACATACTATCAGAAGGACTTATCACTGTTGGTATTGACCTTGGTGACATGGCTGAGGTGGTTTTTGTCAAATTTTTCCACTGTATGGATATTTCCTTTCCCCTCATTTTCCATACTGTCTTCCTTCTATGTACAGCCCACACTAAGGGTAGGGATTCATGCTTTTCCTCCTTGAAGGTAAAGTATCTACAGAAATTGTTTGGAATTATTCTTTATGTTATCACTCCCACTCCAACTTCTCCATTTATTTATCCAAGTAGTACTTTCACCAGTATGTACTCATGGATGTTCATTTTATATTGTGAGTTAGAATCCAATATTCTTTATTCTTTTGTTCAAATTGTTTTAGCTCCTTTGGGAGCTCTTTCAATTTCTGCCTCTGTCTCTTTTACATATCTTCATCAATTTTTTTTAAAATTAAAAACATTTTTTGCCTCTACAAGATGTTCCAGGCTCATTTGTATATTTTGTACCCCAGTCTTACAATCAGTCATTTACCCAGGTCCCTGTGCACACTAGGCAAGTGCTCTACCCCTAAGCTACACCCCAGTCTTTGTTTCCTTTATTGAGGAATGGTGTTAGAAACCAGGATCTGGGCAGTCTGGGCAGTAGATGTACTTATTGCTATTAGGATGTCATTGCTTCTAGACACATCTGGGAGAGTGAGGAAATAGATGCATGCATACTCATGTATGTACAGAAAAACATTCATACTGTCTGCAACTCTGATCCCACATGGATCATTCTGGCTCCCTTCCTCTCTTCTGTAAACTCCCACTTCAACAGTGAGAAACCTGGTTTCCATCATTCACTGTCTATTAATTGTTTAATTTTAGTGTATATGTATAGGAGTGTCAGAATTGTTAACACATACCCGTGTGGAAAACAACCTTATCAACTAGAGTACAGTGTTTATGTGTACTTCCATTTATCTTTAGTCTTAAAGACACCACACATTTACAGAGTTGCTTAGGTCAGCATCTTCCCCCTAACTCTTAGGAAAGTAATAATATTATTATTTTTTTTTACTGGGGATTGAACCCAGGGGCACTTAAACACTGAGCAACATCCCCAGATTTTTTTTTTTTTTTTAATTTTGAGCGTCTTGCTATGTTGCTCAGGGCCTCACTAAGTTGCTGAGGCTGGCCTTGAACTTGTGATCCTCCGGCCTCAGTTTCCTTGGTCTCTGGGATTACAGGTATTTGCCTCCATGTCTGGTAATTTCATACAATTGTAATTGAACCCAGGGGTGCTTAACCACCCAGCCACATACCCAGCTCTTTTTTATATTTTATTAGAGACGGGGTCTCTCTGAGTTGTGTAGGGACTCGCTAAATTGCTGAGGCTGGGTTTGAAGTCTCCCTCCTCCAGCCTCAGCCTCCTGAGTCACTGGGATTACAGGCATGTCCCACCACACCTGGCTCTTTTGTCACACTCTGCATCCCATCCTGGGATCCCTTGACCTCCTAAATTCTTTTTTAAATTTGTATACATTAAGATTTACTCTTTGTAAAGTTCAATGGTTTTGAAAAATGTATAATATATGTACATATTATTCATTACAATATTATATAGGATACTATATAATTATAGTATTATACAAAATAGTGTCACCACCCTAAAACATCTCCTCTATTTCACCAACTGAACCTTCGCTGGCAACCACTGATCTTTTTCCAGATTGACTTCTATGACTTAGAAATAGGCATTTAATATCCACCTATGTCTTTTTGTGTTTTCAAAACTCATTTCCTTTCATCATTAAATAGTATTCCATCATACGCATGTGCCATAATTTGTTTATCCATTTATATATTGAAAGATAGCTTGATTGCTTATAGTTTTAGGTGTGAACAACCTAAACTAGCTGCTATGAACATTGGTATACTGATTTTAGTCTAGGCATTAGATTTTTGGTATATTTTTGTTGTGGTTATTTCTTTTTTGATCCTGGGGATTTCCTAGCAGGGATGAAGCAGGGATACCCTAAAGGATTCCCTGTCTGGAGACTAAGGCAAGCCTTGTTGGCACAGGTCTTTGCTAAGCCCACAAGGTTTAGACTGGTAGCCTACAACTGTCATGGTATCTTAATAGAAATTCTGGAATTAAAAAAAATATGGCCTTACCATACAATCCCGCAGTTGTATTATGTTCCTGAGTGTTTGTCAAACCAATTTGAAAACTAATGTCTAGGAGCTGGCTATTTAGCTCAGGGGTGAAGCACATATTCAACATGCGTAAGGCTCTGGATTTGATCCCCAGAATTAACAGTAATTTTTTTTTTTTTGCTTTCCCACCAGAAATGAATGAAGTCTTCTTCCCCCACCCTCTACAGAGGATTGAACCCAGGGGTGCTCTATCACTGACCTACTACTTCAGCCCTTTTTACTTTTTATTGTGAGACAGGGTTTCACTAAATTGTCCAGGCTGGTCATGAACTTGCAATCTTCCTGCTTCAGCCTCCAAAGTAGCTGGGATGACAGGCCTGCACCACATATCCAGCAATCTGTCTTGATTTTTGTAGGCTGCTATCATTTCTTCCTGGGTGTGAATATTCTCTGACAGATTTGAGAGGACTTGGAGGGGGAACAAAAAGGGTCCCAGGTCCCCAAGAGAGGTGATAGTACCACTAGAGGGAAAGGAAGATGCAGAGTTTTGGAGGGCTCCAGGCTGTGTTTCTCTCCCTGAGTGCAGACACTGGTGGGTTCATTTTGGCTGCCAGAATCCATACGTGAATGCTCAGACTCCACCTGGTTTGACAGAATCTTCCGTCTACTCTCACCTGAATCAGAACCTGTACAATTCCTAGAGCAGGCAGCTTTGCCTTCCTGCCCCCTTCCTGATTTATCCCACATACAGGCAGGCACCTACCCCATCAGCTTTCCAGACCCATGAGAGCCCAGGTGTTCTGTGCTCCATGAAGGAATTCTACTGGACTTCAAAGTCCTGGCCCTCCCAGAGGCCAGTTGAACTCAACACTTTGATTTTAAGCAACCCTTATAAGGGGTCCTCCCCACCCCACTCTGGTTGTGACAGAAACTCAACTCAAATAAGCTTACAAGAAGGGAGCTAGTTAACATGTATAACAGAAAACTCCAGACGGAGTGCGGACTCCAGGCCTGTAGGATCACACCCTCAAATCTCTTTCTACCTCTCCCCGGTATTGTTTATTTTCCTCAGGCCACCTCAATGATGATCGCCAGCAGTTCCAAGTCTAGCTTGCACCAGCTTAGCATCCCCCAGTGGAAAGATAATTTTTTGGTTTCAGTTGCTGCATTTGGGGGCAGAAGCTGTAGTTCAGTGGTAGAGCGCTTGCCAAGCATGCGCAAGGCGTGGGTTTGATCCCCAGCACTCGGGGCGTGGGGGGAGAATGTATTACTGCATTTGAGGTAGGACAAATTTTCTTGGTCATCTTGGAAAATTATCTATTACAGAGAGTAGAGTCTCTTTTTCAGTAACTTCAGCAGAAATCCTGTGGAGATGATGTTTAGCTCTGAACCAATTTCTGCAGCTACAGGAGAGAATCTGTTAATTGATAGCTGCTGGGCTACGTATCCCCACAAAATGGGCCACATGGGCTTAGATGTTGGAGGGGTAGTTGCCTAAAGGAAAACTGGGCCCAGAAAAGAGAATGGGTGTGGAATTTGTTGAACTATTTCTGTGCTCTCCCTAACTCCCACACAGAAAATTTGAGTCCCTGATGGGCCCTGTCTGGCGGCCCATGATGTGGCCTCTCCAGGAACCAATGATTGAACCCAGGGGCACTTAACCACTGAGCTGTATCCCCAGCCCTTTTTATATTTTATTTAGAGATAGAGTCTCACTGAGTTGCTTAGGCCTTGCTAAATTGCTAAGACTGGCTTTTTTATATAAAATTTTTTTTATTCATACATGTATATAGGGTAATATGTTTGTTTCATTCTATTGTCCTTCCCATCCCCACCACTCCAACCCTCCTCTCATTCCCCTCTGCATAATCCAAAATTCTTTTATTCTTCCCTACCCATCCCCGACTATGGATCAGCATATGCTTATCAGAGAAAACATTCCGCCTTTGGTTTTTTGGGTTTGGCTTATTTTACTTAGTATGATATTCTCTAGTTCCATCCATTTACCTGGAAATGCCATAATTTCATTCTTCTTTAAGGCTGAGTAATATTCCATTGTATATATGTACCACATTTTCTTTATCCATTCATCTGTTGAAGGGCATCTAAGTTTTTTCTATAGTTTAGCTCTTATGAATTGAGCTGCTATAAACATTGATGTGGCTGCATCACTGTAGTATGCTAATTTTAGGTTCTTTGGATATAAACAAAGGAGTGTGGTAGCTGGGTCAAATGATGGTTCCATTCTAAGTTTTCTTAATCTCCATACTGTTTTCCAAAGTGGTTGCACCAATCTGTAGTATATATGAACGTACCTTTTTCCCCACATCCTTGCCAACACCTATTATTGTTTGTATTCTTGACAATTGCCATTCTGACTGGAGTGAGATGAAATCTTAGAGCGGTTTTGGTTTGCATTTCTCTAATTGCAAGATATGATGAACATTTTTTCATGTTTGTTGATCAATTGTATTTCTTCTTCTGTGAAGTGTCTGTTCAGTTCCTTAGCCCATTTATTGATTGGGTTTTGGTGTTAAGTCTTTTGAGTTCTTTATATATTTAGTGCTCTATCTGAGGTGCATGTGGTAAAGATTTATTTTTTCCATTCCATAGGCTCTCTCTTCACATTATTGATTGTGTCCTTTTTTTTTTTTTTTTTTTTTGGTGGTGGTGCTGGGGATTGAACCCAGGGCCTTGTGCATGCAAGGCAAGCACTCTACCAACTGAGCTATATCCCCAGCACTGATTGTTTCTTTTGCTGAGAAGCAGCTTTTTAGTTTGAATCCATCCCATTTATTGATTTTTTTCTTTTTCTTTTTTTGCAGTGCTGGGAATTGGACCCAGGGCCTTGTGCTTTGCAAGGCAAGCACTCTACCAACTGAGCTATATCCCCAGCTTCCCACTTATTGATTCTTTTTTTTTTTTTTTTGGAACTGGGGATTGAACCCAGGGGCACTTGGCCACTGAGTCACACCCCCAGCCCTATTTTGTATTTTATTTAGAGACAAGGTCTCACTGAGTTGCTTAGGGCCTCACTAAGTTGCTGAGGCTGGCTTTGAACTTGCTATCCTCCTGACTCAGCCTCCCAAGTCGCTTGGATTACAGGCATGCGCCACCACGCCCGGCTATTGATTCTTAATTTTACTTCTTCTGCTTTAGGAGTCTTGTGAAGGAAGTCAGATCCTAAGGCAACATGATGAAGATTTGGGCCTACTGTTTCTTCTATTAAGCGCAGGGTCTGTTCTAGTGCCTAGTCTTTGATCCACTTTGAATTGATTTTTGTGCAGGGTGAGAGATAGATGTTTAATTTCATTTTGTTACATATGGACTTCCAGTTTTCCCAGCACCATTTGTTGAATAGCCTATCATTTCTCCAATGTATATTTTGTCTAGTATGAGAGAACTGTATTTATGTGGGTTTGTCTCTGTGTCTTCTATTTTGTACCATTGGTCTTCATGTCTATTTTGGTGCCAATACCATGCCGTTTTTGTTGCTATTGCTCTGAGGTACAGTTTAAGTTCTGGTAGTGTGATGCCTCCTGCTTCACTCTTCTTACTAAGGATTGCCTTGGCATTCTGGGTCTCTCATTTTTCCAAATGAATTTCATGATTGCTTTCTCTATGAAGAATGTCATTGGGATTTTAATAGGAATTGCATTGAATCTGTGTAACACTTGTGGTAGTATGGCTGTTTTGACAGTATCAATTCTGCTTATTTAAGGGCATGGAAGAACTTTCCATCTTCTAAGGTCTTCTTCAATTTCTTTCTTTAGTGTTCTGTAGTTTTCATCATAGAGGTCTTTCACCTCTTTTGTTAGATGATTCCCAAGTATTTTATATTTTTTTTGAGGCTATTTTGAATGGGGTAGTTCCCCCAATTTCTCTTGCAGTGGATTTGTAGCTTTGGTATAGAAATGCATTTGATTGATTTATGGGTATTGACTTTATATCCTGCTATGTTGCCAAATTCATTTATGAGTTCTAGAAGTTTTCTGATGGAATTTTTTGGATCCTCTAAACATAGAATCATGTTGTCAGCAAATAGTGATAGTTTAAGTTCTTTTCCTCTTTGTATCCCTTTAATTTCTTTTGTTTGTCTGATTGCTCTGGCTAGAGTTTTAAGGACAATATTGAGTAGAAGTGGTGAAAGAGGACATCCCTGTCTTGTTCCAGTTTTTAGAGGGAATGCTTTCAGTTTTTCTCCATTTAGGATGATGTTGGCCATGGGCTTAGCATAGATAGCTTTTACAAGTATGTTCTAGTCTCCCTAGTTTTTCTAGTGTTTTGAACATGAAGAGGTGCTGTATTTTGTCAAATGCTTTTTCTGTGTCTACTGAGATAGTCACATGATTCTTGTCTTTAAGTCTATTGATGTGATGTATTATGTTTATTGAGTTCCATTGTTGTGGGGTCCGGTTATCAACCATAGTGAGACCACCAGACACTAGAGTAGAAAAAGAAATTTATTTGGGGGAAAGAGAGGAAAAAGAAAGAAAACAGTCTGACCCGTCAGGACCACCACTCCAAGTAAGGGAAGCAGTGGTAGTGAGTGACTTCAGCAAGCTGGTTTTTAAAGTGAAAATCATAAAAACATTTTGGCAGGCTTACAATAGGGGCCTTTTTACTTTTTTTTCTCTTTTCAAGGAGAATGCAAGCGGCCAGCTCCAGCTTATCTATTTCAGGCTGCACCTGGCGGGTTAGCAGGGTGAGCTAGGCGGGGGAGTCAGAATACCCATGTCTGAAACCGGCAGCTTCTGGGGACTCTGAAGGGATGGGCTGCTTCACAGAAATGGTCACAGTGCCCTTAATTCATGGCCACATTATTTTATCTCGGGCACTGTCCTTGTATTTACCACAGTCAGCACAGCTCAAAGATTTTATTCACACTTATTTTGTATTTGTTTTATATCAGAGAGTCTCTGCCTTTTTCTTCCTATAAGGGGGTCTCTTCTCTTTTATGCCATACGTTGAACCAACCTTGCATTCCAGGGATGAACCCCACTTGATCATCGTGCACTATCTTTTTAATATGTATTTGTATGTGATTTACCAGAATTTTATTGAGAATTTGTGCATCTATGTTCATAAGGGATATTGGTCTGAAGTTTTCTTTTCTTGATGTGTCTTTGGTTTTGGTATAAGGGTGATACTAGCCTCATAGAATGTGTTTGGAAGGGTTCCTTCCTTTTCTATTTCATGGAATAATTTAAGGAGTATTGGTGTTCATTATTCATTGAAGGTCTTATAGATCTGGGCTGAGAATCCATTTGGTCCTGGGCTTTTCTTCGTTGGTAGGCTTTTGATGGCATCTTCTATTTAATTGCTTGATATTGATCTGTTTAAATTGTGTATGTCCTCCTGCATCAGTTTGGGTAGATCATATGTCTCTAGAAATTTGTTGTGAATATAAATTTTCAAAATAGTTTCTAATTATCTTCTGTATTTCAGTAGTATTCATGACAATTCCTTTTTCATCACAAATTTTCATAATTTGAGTTTTCTCTCTCTTTCCCTTTGTTAGCCTAGCTAAGAGTTTATCAATTTTATTGATTTTCTCAAAGAACCAACTTTTTGTTTTGTCAATATTTTCAATTGTTTCTTTTGTTTCAGTTTCATTGATTTCAGCTCTGATTTTAATTATTTCTTGTCTTCTGCTGCTTTTGGTGTTGATTTGTTCTTCCTTTTCTAGGCCTTTGAGGTGTAATGCTAGGTCATTTATTTGTTGACTTTTAATAAATGAACTCAATGCAATGAGCTTTCCTCTTAGTACTGCCTTCATAGTGTTCCAGAGATTTTGGTATGTTATATGAGTGTTCTCATTAACCTCTAAGTATTTTTTAATTTTCTCCTTGATTATTTCTTCTCCTCCTCCTCCTCCTCCTCCTCCTCCTTCTTCTTCTTCTTTCTTTCTTTCTTTTTTTTTTTTTTTTTTGTGGTGCTGTAGATTGAACCCCAGGGCCTTGTGCTTCTGAGGCAAGCACTCTACCAACTGAGCTATATCCCCAACCCTCCTTTTTTTTAAAAATATTTTTTAGATGTTGATTGACCTTTATTTTATTCATTTATTTATATGTGGTGCTGAGAATTGAACCCAGTGCTTCACACATGCTAGGCAAGTGTTCTACCACTGAGCCACAACCTCAGCCCCCCGACAACCCTTCTTGATTTCTTCTTTTATACATTCATCATTCAATAGCATGATATTTAATCTCCAGGTTTTGGAGTAGCTTCTATTTTTTTATTTTATCTTTGATTTTCAATTTTATTCCATTATGATCTGATAGAATGCAGGGTAGTTTTTCTATTTTTTTGTATTTGCTGAGAGTTGCTTTGTGGCATAACATATGGTCTATTTTAGAGTAGGATCCATGTACTCCTGAGAAGAAAGTGTATTCACTTGATGATGGATGAAATACTCTATTTATGTCTGTTAAGTCTAAATCATTGATTGTATTATTTAATTCTATAGTTTCTTTGTTTAGTTTTTGTTTGGAAGATCTATCCAGTGGTGGGAGAGGTTGTTAAAGTCACCCAATATTATTGTGTTGTGGTCTATTTGATTTTTGAAATTGAGAAGTGTTTGTTTGATGTACAAAATATATATGTTCCATTGTTTGGGGCATATATTTTTATGATTGTAATGTCTTGTTGGTGTATGATTCCCTTAAGCAGTATGAAATGTTCTTCTTTATCCCTTCTGACTTTGGTTTGAAGTCCACTTTGTCTGATATGAGGATGGAAACCCTTGCTTGTTTACATAATCCATGTGAGTGTTGGTTTTTTCCCCAACCTTTCATCTTCAGTCCATGGATGTCTTTTCCTAGAAGGTGAGTCTCTTGAAAACAGCATATTGTTAGGTCTTTTTTTAAATCCAATTTGCCAGTCTATGTCTTTTAATTGGTGAGTTTAGCCCATTAACATTCAGGATTATTGTTGAGATAGTATTTGTATTCCCAGTCATTTTGGTTTATTTCTGGTTTTTAACTTGACCGTTTCTCCTTTGATTGACCTTTCCATTGGTGTAGTTTCTCCCTTTGCTGATTTTCATTGTTTGTTTTTTTTTTTTTCGTTTCCTTCTCATGGAATATTTTTTGCTGAGAATGTTCTATAGTTCAGGTTTTCTAATTGTGAATTCTTTTAACTTTTTTGTCATGGAAGATTTTTATTTCATCTTCAAATCTGAAACTTAATTTTGCTGGATATAAAATTCTCAGTTGGCATCCATTTTCTTTCAGAGCTTGATATATGTTATTCTAGGACCTCCTGGCATTGAGGGTCTGAGTTGAGAAACCAGCTGAGATAGGAATTGGTTTCCCCCTGTGTGTAATTTGATTTTTTTCTCTTGCAGCCTCTAAAATTCTCTTTTTATTCTGTATGTTAGTCGTTCTCATTATAATGTGCCTTGGTGTGGGTCTGCTGTAATTTTGTACATTTGGGGTCCTGTAAGCCTCTTGTAGTTGATTTTCCATTTCATTCTTTAGATTTGGGAAGTTTTCTGATATTATGCCATTGAAAAGATTGTGCATTCCTTTGATTTATATCTCTATGCCTTCTTCTATTCTGATAAATCTTAAATTTGGTCTTTTCATGTTATCCCATATTTCTTAGAAGTTCTGTTCCTGGTTTCTTACCATCTTCTTTGTGTGATAAACTTTGTTTTCCAGAGTATATATTTTTTCTTCATTGTCTGAGGTTCTGTCTTCCAAATGGTCTAGTGTGTTGGTGATACTTTCCATTGAGTTTTTAATTTGGTTTACTGTTTCCTTTATTTCTAGAATTTCTGCTTGATTCGTTTTTATAATCTCTGCCTCCTTATTGAAATGATCTTTCACTTCCTGTATTTTCTCTCCAATACCATCCTTTATTTCGAAGATCAGGCTAACTATGTATTTTCTAAACTCCTTCTCTGAAATTTACTGTGTTGTCTATGGATTCTATTGTGGGAACATCTTGGTTTGAGGCACTTTGTTCCCTTGTTTTTCATGTTGTATGTCTTCTCATCTAGCAGTATGCAGCTGAGGCAGTCGAGATTCTACCCTGTAGTCTTATAGTGTCCCTGAAGGCTTCCAGTACCTCACCTTTAATGGGGAGTCCAATATTAACAGCACCCAATGCAAATGATATGCCACCTTAAACTAAATGACTCTTATTAAGGCGTTTACAATTTTTGTCACAATAGACAGAAATGAAGTGTTCAATTGTTGTCTACAATATAAACAGTAAGTTTGCTAAAAGGGTTTACCATTTCAAATGATTGACAGTGAGAGATCAAAGGTAGTGTAAGATGTGATGTTTATGAGGGAGAGGGAGAGAAGATAGAGGTAAAAATTTATACTAAGAATGAGGGCGGAATTAATAGAGGTTGGCTGTTAGTATGAGAGAAGTGAGAAAGAGAATCCAGGGAGATGAGTAGGTGAGAGAAAAAAACATGTACAGATTTTTTTTTACAAAAGTAAAAATATAAGAATATACAACAAAACTGTGACATATTATTTCAGACATCCCATTCCTCAATAAATTGATGCATGAAAAATATTTGGATTCAAAGATGGTAGAGGTGTGAGTCAGAGGGTGGAAAAAGAAAAAAAAAATAGAGGAAAGTCTCAAAGGAAAATTGAATGATTGCTTCTGTTAACTTTCAAAATTTTCTCAGGTTCCCTTCTCTGCCGATAGGTGGGGTCTGAAGTTTGATGTTAGCTCCAGTCCAGTGGGTCTCCGAACCGGTTGGGTGGGTGAGCCAATAGCAAGATGCCCTCACACCATTAAGTCTTCCCACCTGTCATAGCTGACCCCTCTGTCCCTGCACACATCAGGACTCACTGTGTTGGAGAGAGCCCAGTTTTCTCCAGTTTCTTCAACCTGTGCTCCCCCCAGGGATCTGTCCCTACTCTCCAGTTTTCCACAGGCTTGCCAGACCCTGACTGGCCCATGTAAACCCAGTGCAATCTGATAGACCTGTGCTTCAGCTTCCCCAGGCCCTGTCTTGCAGTCCCAAGATCGCAATGCCCTTTCAACTTGCAGGGAGACCACCAGGCATGCACTCACACAAATGAGTGACACTGCCCAGAGGCAGAAAGATGGCAGCCACTACCACAGCAAGCAGAAAGACGTCAGGTGCAACCAGACCTGCAGGTACCCTAATATATCTCCAGGCCCTGGCCTGAGGTAGCCACTCCCAGAGATGGCAGCGACCTGGGTGGCAAACCTGCAAGCCCTGTCTGTTGTTCCAAGATGGCGGCAGCCATGTGTAACCAAACCTACAGGTTCTGTGACAACGGACTTCCAGGCAACAGCTGGCAGTCTGTGGGTGGTCTGCAGGCTAACTGTGGAGGATCAGTGGGTGGACGTCAGTGGTGGGCGATGGGCAGGCAAGAGGCAGGCAAACAGGCAAATGGTAGATGCTAGGCAGTGGTCAGTGAGTGATGCAGGTGATATGCTGGAAGACGGTGGGTGATTGGGTGATTGTAGGGGACAAATGGGGTAAACATCAGGGGATCACTGGGTAGCGATGACTGACTCACAGAGAAACAGTATTTCCTATGCTTGAATCCCGAGTTTTGGAGACAGGCAAGAAATGCAGCCCCCCTCTAGTCCGCCATCTTGGATCTTGCTGAGGCTGGCTTTGAACTTGTGATTCTCCTGCCTCAGCCTCCTGCTCTGTTGGAGTGGGCCACCACTCCTGGCTTCTACCTGCTTTTCATTTCAACTAAGCTTTCCTTTTACAGCTCTCTAGACATGCTTACCTTCCCAATCACTGTACTAATGCTTCTCTGGTTTCCTCTTGGCCTGGCCTCTACCTCATCTTCAAAGAACTAAGTCCCTTTCCTCTCTGAAACTTTTCCCAACCACCAGGTGAGACAGAAGAAGGGTTGAAGCTGCCTGATGTGAATGCATAGATGAAGCAGACACATGAAGACTCTTCCACTCTTCCAGGAAAGAGTCAAAACCAACCACATTGAAGTTCCTGGGTTACTTTGTTAATATTTAAAATTGAAATTGAAGACAATTTGTTTTGTTCTGCACAAAGATATTCACATTATTATTAATTATTATTATTATTATTCTGGAGATTTAACCCAGGGTGCTTTACCACTGAGCTATATCCCAAGCAGAATCTCACTAAGTTGCCAGGCTGGCCTTAAACATATAATCCTCCTGCCTCAATCTCCCAAGTCACTGGACTTATAGGTGCTAACCATTATGGGTGGCCACAGCACTATTATTATTTATTTCCAGTGCTGAGGATCAAACAGAGGGCCTCATGTCTTCTAGGCAAGTGCTCTACCTCTGAGCCACATCCTCAGCCTTGCAACATTATCGGTAATGACAAAAACTGTAACCATCCCAATGTCCTGCAGTAGGGAACGAATCATAATGGTGAAGATTCTTTCTGCAGTAGATGATGGAAACCCAGCTCAAAGTAGTTCAAGCACAAAAGACAATGTAGTGGCTCAGGACCTGGGAAAGTAAATAAATGATTTTGTTGGGCCTCTCTCTATCCCTGGCTCTGCTTCCCTCAGATGTGGGGCTCATTTTCTCTCACCATTGACTGTGTTTCTCCTTTTGTGGGGGAAGGTAGGCCAATGCACAAATAGCTCTGATTTAACATTGTTCTTGTGAGCCTAGAGGAGAGTTTTCTCTTCCTCAGAGGACCAGAAACTTCTCTTTCCCCAGGAAGCTGTCCTGACTTGCACCTCTCTAAGGAATAGGGCACTGTGGTTGACTAATTCTGTCAGGTGGCCAGATGGAGGTGGCTGTGATTGGTGGTCCCACTGGTACCCCATGGAGTCGGTGGGGGATGGAGAGTTTCTTAGAAGACCTGGATTCCTTATTGCCAGGATGCCAAAATCTTGTCATTGTAATATTAAATTCCAGCAAAAGGGACAATTTCAAAGGCCATATGGGAACATGGAAATGATTATAAAACAATGCAGAGAAGGCAGAATATATAGACTTGAAACTATTATGGTCCTGGAAATGAAAAGGAACCAAAGTAACACCATGTTGTTCTGACCTGACTCCATTTTATGCTTGTTTAAAATGTTTTCTTTTCAGCCTCCTGACATCTATATCTATGTTGACAGTGTGGTAGGACCTTCCTTTGTCCCTGACTATAGCCCTGATGTATGACAAAATGACTCTGAAATGTATGATCAAAACAATTCTCTCATGTAATCAAAATATCTGTCTCAAAAGGGTCTGTCCGACCTACATGTGCCTCAATTGTTCTTGGGGTTTTGTGTTTTTAAATGCTGTATTTCCAAAATTCAGGTGCTGGGAATTCCTTGAGGCATTAGCCTGCTCCCAGCTGCTTGCCTGGCACCCTCATTAAAGGACTTTTTTCCCTTTCAGTTTGGCTCAGTATGTGTGGTGGTTTGTAATTCTCGTACACTCTGCCATAATAGTACCTTCAGAATACACAAAGAAACATTTTAGTTTGGAGGGTGGCAGGAAGAATGGATTATTAAATTAAAAACTTTCAATATCTTTGCAAAAACATACAAGAAATAAAATATTGGGCTGGGGATGTAGCTCACTGGTATATAGCATTTGACTGGCATGCATGAGGCCCTGGGTTTGATCCCTGGCACCATTAAAAAAAAAAAAAAAAAAGGAAAGAAAATGTTTGTGCAAAAAATCTGGTACATTGCACTCTGCATTTTGGAATTTTTTCAGATTACATATCTTTTTGGGATGGGGTGGGGCATGAACACAATGTTTTTATAGATCTGAAAAGTTGTTTTCTCTTTGCAGTTAGTTGCTTTGAGCAGTGGGCTCACTTTGGCAGAAATGTTAGAATATTTGCAGTGTGAACTTTGGGAGTGGGGGTAGTTTCTCCTGAACAGACAGGTAGGTCAAAAGCCTGGGGTGGGATGTCTGTCTGGGAGTGGGGTTAAAGGGAGGAGAACAAGGAGATAAGCTCATCCCAGACAGGGAGAACAGGTAGTGATCCAGGGTTGCCTGCCCCATCCAGTTTCTCTTCTCTACTCTTCTTTCTTTCTTGTTTAATGCAGCACTGGGGTTTGAACCCAAGGGCTCTCTACATCACCAGACCTTTTTATTTATTTATTTAGGTACTGGGAATTGAACCCAGGGGCACTCCACCACTGAGTCACATCCCCAACCCTATTTTGTATTTTATTTAGAGACAGGGTCTCACCGAGTTGCTTAGGGCCTCGCTAAGTTGCTGAGGCTGGCTTTGAACTTGCGATCCTCCTGCCTCAGCCTCCCAAGTGCTGGGATTACAGGCGTGCGCCACCGTGCCTGGCCCTTTTTATTTTTTATTTTAGGATAAGTTCTCACTAAGTTTTCAAGGCTGGCATCCTGCCTCAACCTCCTGAGTAGCTGGGATTACAGGTGACAGGTGTGGGCCACTCTGCCAGGCTCCACTTATTGTTGGTCCTTCCTTCCTTCCTTCCTTCCTTCCTTCCTTCCTTCCTTCCTTCCTTCCTTCCTTCCTTCCTCCTTCCCTCCCTTCCTTAGTTCTAGGGTTGAACTCAGGGGTACTTAACCACTGAGCAACATCCCCAGCCTTTGTGCTTTGTGTTTTATTTAGAGACAGGATCTCACTGAGTTGTTTAGGGCCTCAATAAGTTGCTGAGGCTGGCTTTGAACTTGTGATCCTCCTGCCTCAGCCTCCAAACCATTGGGATTACAGGCATGTGCTGCGATGCCTGGTTCCTCCATTCCACTCTTGAGACCTAACATCCCCATTCAGACCTGGAGTAGTTCATGAAGCACCAAGTGCCATCCACATTAGCAGCTTATAATCAGCACTTTCTGGTTAGTTATTTTTTTTTAGCATTATGTTTTTAAGTAGCAGATCAAATAAAGATACTCCCATTTCAATAAAAACAAAACAAAACAGGATCTGTTTAGCTACACACATGTACCTCATTTTCTTTGTGGGGTCTCTGAGAGTAGGAGAAAAGATTTTCTCTCCCTGGACAAAAGCATCTAGAGATTAGGGCTGGGAGTTGGACTCTTGGCCCTTGTTTTAATCAGCTTTTTCATTGCTGTGACCAAAACACCTGACAAGAACAATTTTAGAGGAGGAGTTTATTTTCGGGCTCACAATTTCAGAGGTCTTAGACCACAAGTGGCCAACTTCATTCCTTGGGGTTCGAGGGGAGGCAGAACATCATGGCAGAGAGGAAAGCAGCTTGGAACAAGGCACCAGAAAGCAGGGAGAGGCTCCACTTGTCAGGGACAAAATTTATACCTCAAAGGCTGACTCCCAATGACCCACCTCCTCCAGCCACACCCGACCTGCCTTCAGTCACCACCCAGTTAATCCCTCTCAGAGAATTAACTCACTGATTGAGTTAAAGTTCTCATAACCCATTTCACCTCTAAACCCTCTTGTGTTGTCTCACATGAGCTTTTGGGAGACACCTCACATCTAAACCACAACAGCCGTGTGTTTGTGTGTGTGTGTGTGTGTGTGTGATGAGAAACTAGTGGGATCAATACAATTATGTAAGTAATATGTAAGAAAGGACAGTAAAAGGTTATGGGGAACATTTCATTCAGTTTGGTTCAATTAATCAAACATAAACCTTTAGGAAGCTTACTTTCTTTTCTTTTCTTTTCTTTTCTTTTCTTTCTTTTCTTTTCTTTTTTTTTCTTCTTTCCTTCTCCTCCCTCCCTTCTTCCTTCCCTCACTCCCTCTCTCTCTTTCTCTTCTTTCTTTCTCTCTCTTTCTCTCTCTCTCTCTCTCTCTCTCTCTCTCTCTCTCTTTCTTACTAGGGATGAACCCAGAGGTGCTGCACCACTGAGCTACATCCTCAGTTCTCTATTTTTATTCTTTTAAAAATTTTTGAGACAGGTTCTCCCTAAGTGGCTTAGGGCCTTGCTCAGTTGTCTGTTGTACCCAAAGAAAATAAAATCATCCAAATCGATCATGTAAAGCCAAAAGAAGCTTTTATTTTAGCTGGCCAGCGACAATTGCCCTTACTCCTAAAAGCGATGTGCCGGGAAATTGCACATTAGTTCTTTTGTTGCCAGCATTTATAGGGAGCTGGAAGGGGCTAGGGCGGGCTATAGGGAGTGGGTAGGGATCCAGGTGGGGTTACAGAGAGTGGGAAGGGGCTAGGGCGGGCTATAGGGAGCGGGAAGGGATTAGGGCTAGGGTGACTCTCTCCTGATGGCACTGGAGAATCTTTTTGGGGAGTATAACAGTCTAGGCTGGCTTGAAATTGAGATCCTCCTTCCAAGTTGCTGGGATTACAGGCATGTACTACCATATGTAGCTCAGGAAGCTTACTTTCTAATGTGAGAAGATAATTTAACTCCTTGGGAGGCTGAGGCAAAAGGATCACAACTTTGAGGTCAGCCTTGGCCCCTTAGAGACCCTGTCTCAAAATAACATAAAGAGGGTTGGGGGTGGAGCTCAGTTGTAGAGTTCTTGCCTAGCATGCACAAGACATTGGGTTCAATCCCAGTACTGCAAAAAATAAAATAATAATAATAATTCACTGTTCACTCTAAACATGGCATGTAAGTACACTATGTGGGATGTTATGGAGGGGGAGGGAAGATCACGAATGTGGTATGAGCTGAGCACAGCAGTGCATGCTTGTAATCCCAGTGACTCAGGAGGTTGAGACAGGAGGATCCACGTTCAAGGCCAGCACTTGGCAACTTAGAACCTGTCTCAAAAAATAAAAAAAGTTTGTGATGTAGCTCAGTGGTAAAGCACTCAAAAATTTTAAAAAGAGGGGTTGGGGTTGTGGCTCAGTGACAGCACTTGCCTAGCATGTGTGAGGCACTGGGTTCAGTTCTCGGCACCGCATATAAAAAAATAAAAATAAAGGTCCATTGACAACTAAAAAATGTTTTCTTTCTTTTTTTGGAACCAGGGATTGAACTCAGGGGTACTCGGCTACTGAACCACATCCCCAGCCCTATTTTGTATTTTATTTAGAGACAGGGTCTCACTGAGTTGCTTAGGGCCTCACTAAGTTGCTGAGGCTGGCTTTGAACTCGCGATTCTCCTGGCTCAGCGTCCAGAGTAGCTTGGATTACAGGCGTGCGCCACCATGCCCGGCTTGACAACTAAAAAATGTTTAAACATTTTTTAAAAAGAATAAAAATAGAGGAAAGGATGTAACTCAGTGGTGCAGTACCTCTGGGTTCAATCCCTAGTACCAAAAAAAAAAAAAGAAAGAAAAAGAAAAAAATTAAAAAATGAAAGTAAGGTAAGCTTCCTAGAGGCATGGTCCTTATCTATTTTGTTCAGTGATGTATCTCAAAGTTCTGGACCACACGCACTCACACACACAAAGAAATAATGTGGTATGAGATTGCAGATTTTATTTCATGTGTGTGTGTGTGTGTGTGTGTGTGAGAGAGAGAGAGAGAGAAAGATATATTGGGGATGTGGGGATGAAACCCAGGGTCTCATGAATGCTGGGTAAGCATTCTACTACTGAACTATATACCTAACCCTATTGCATTTTTAAAGAGTGGCAGTGTCATGTATAGCTAAAAAGAACAAATAAACGTATTTTTAAAAGAGTGGATGGGACTGGCCTCATTGAGAGTGTGTCCTTTGACTTCTCGGAGGTTAAGAGGAATTGTCTATGGGGATGTCCTGGAAAGATTTCCAGGCAGAGGGCACAGCTGGTGCAAAAGCCCTGAGGTAGGAGTGCACTTGAGAGCAAAGGTCGAGGGGGGTAGCTTTTGTAATAGGCTCTTTTTGGGCACTAGAAAGACTTTGGGCTTTTACTCAGAGAAAAGGGCTGAAACATTTTCATGCCAACTTTCTGGATTTTCTTCTTAGTGCCTCATTTGGAGTGTGCATGTGAGTGTGCATTTGAAGGTCTGACAAGTGCAGGCACTTGGGTGTGGTAACAGTCCTCCAGAGTTCAGAACTGGCCCTTGGCTCTTCCTCCTACCACTCCTACTTTTTAGGCTGAGATGTGGTTCATTTCACTCCCTCGGTTGTTTTTATGACACACTCCAGCCCTGGGAACTCAGTTTCTCAACCACAGATCAAATGAGAGGTGAGAGGGACCCCCTCCCATCCTGCCTTCCCCATCAGAGGCCCTGACTCCTGGCCATCAACATGAAAGTTTCACAGAGGGAAAGGGAGTCAGGGACTGGAGAATGATGACAGGCAGGGGTCCCAACAAATGTCACACCTACCAGGAGGAGATATAGATGTTTGCTCTCTCTCCCCACCTCCTGGCCCCTCTCCCTTCTACACACACACACACACACACACACACACACAAACATGCCTGATACAATGGCTGGGTGGGGCTGAGGAACTGGCTTCCTCTGCGGAGATTGAAATCTGGGCCCTTAGCTCCTGCCCCAGAAACGGGATCAGACACTTGGGAGACCTCAGCCCTTGGAGAACTCAGCCCGCATTCCTATTCCAATGGGCAGGTAGGACAGGCTGAAAATAGAAAACACTCCTAAAGATAAAGGTAAATCACGGGGAGCCCTTGCAGAGTTAAGGGTCCCTTGCTGTGAAATAGCCGGGGAGTTCACATTCAGGGGATAGGTTGGAAGTTAAAGAGACAGGCGGTAGAGCAAGTCCTGGGAGAGGTGGGTAGACACACTGTGAAAGGACACACACACAAACACACACATGCACTCACGCACACGCACACGCGCGCCATCCCTTAGCTGAGACAGAGACATGTAACAACCACGCTGTACTGCCAGGCCAGCCCCTGGGCCACCCCATCCTCACCCCACCCCTGTCCACCTGGGCCCTGGGAGGCCCTGTGCACCCAGCAAAGCTGATGGGATGTGCACATGTGGAGCACCCTGTTCTCCAGCCTGTTTCAGCCCTTCTCCAGACCTGTTAACCTGCGACACCCTGGATACTAGGATCCTCACGTCTCCCAGAGCCCTAGTGTGCGCATGTGGAGTGTGGTGTGGTTGGTGGTGGTGGGGGGGGTGTCCGGTTGGGAGGAGGATCCGATTCCTGTTTCCTGCCCCTACTCACTCAGCCCTGGGAGGTGACTGAGAGTGGAGGGGACTCAAGGGTGAGTGCTTGGGGCCCCGACTACCTGGTCCCTTCAAGAGGCCTGAGTGGGGTGTGGGGAAGAAAGTAAATGCAGAAACTTAAAGGGACAGGGGAGTGGGATCCCCGAGGGGGGCAGGGGCTGGGGAGGGGCTGGCCAGCTCTTGAGGCTATTGTGAGGGTCACCTTG
This sequence comes from Glaucomys volans, assembly GCA_020662805.1. Classification (NCBI taxonomy): domain Eukaryota; kingdom Metazoa; phylum Chordata; class Mammalia; order Rodentia; family Sciuridae; genus Glaucomys; species Glaucomys volans. The sequence continues at coordinate 270,620 of JAJEJO010050227.1, forward strand.
CTAAGTGGCTTCCTACCAGAATGCAGAGGCCCCCTAGCACAAACCTCACAGCCCCAGCCCCATCCTATATCAGTTCTAGAGAACCTGCTGTGGGGCCTGGAGGGCTGTGACTTCTGCTGACTCCTGAAGGGAGTCTGGGCTCCCCTGTACCCTAGTTCTGACTCTGCAATCTTCTTGGGACTGTAGCCTCCTTCCCTGAGAGAGGAAGAGAAGTCCTGGCTCTGCTGGTCCTATCCTTTTGTCTGGTCTCTGGTCACCTCCTCAGACATCCTCACAGGACCCAGCCCTTCAGTGGAGCCTCTCTCTGTGACCAGCCACGGGGGGCGGGGGGGGATGAGAGGACAGGAGACAGAAGAGACCCTACAGGGGCCTCCTGGTCTCCTGGGGTCAGAGACTCCAGGAATCTTCATGGCAGGAAAAGGAGACTAAAAATAATCCGGAAAGGGAGAGTCCGAGAGAGGAACTGGGAAATGGGGGGTGGAGGGCCTGTTGGAGCAGGGAAACAGTGATGCATCTCTCCAGCTCAGGCAGGGGTGCGCACACACGCGCGCCTGCGTGCGCACACAATACACACTCCTTCCAGACGGCATGGAACACACATACACCTTCACACCCCCATCTCATGCACTTACATCACACACTCCTTGACAGACCGCACACCATCTGCCCCACCCTCCACTGCACACCTACCTACTGAGCATGCAGTCTACACTCACCACACACCATGCAGCCCCCACCTGCACAGCAGCAGATCAGGAATACCCTTAAACTACACACATCCCTCCGTGACTGACACTGAAGCCAGATTCCCCTTCCTGCATCTTACTAGTTCTCTGGTTCCCTGCATCATGCTCTCTCATCCTGGGTCTCTACCTAGCCACTGCCCCTAGTCCCACTGTCCCCTTTGGCCTGACTGTGGAAGCAGAAGTAAAAAAATTGAAACCAAGTATGGTGGCACAGGTCTGTACTCCCAGATACTCAGGAGGCTGAGGCAGGAGGATTGCCAAGTTTGAGGCCAGCCTTGGAAATTTTGTGAGAACCTGTCTCAAAATAATTTTTTTACATGCTAGGAATGTAGCTCAGTGGTAGAACATTTGCCTAGCATGTACAAGACCCTAGGTTCAATCCTCAGTACTGCAAAAATAAATAAATAAATTCATTAATTAAAAAAAATAAAGAGCTGGGCATGGTGACACATACCTGTAATCCCAGTAACTATGGAGGCTGAGGCAGGAGGCTCACAAGTTTGAAAACAGCCTCAGCAGTTTAGTGAGGCCCTAAGCAACTTAGCAAGATCCTGCCTCAAAATAAAATCTATAAAAAGGGTTCAGTAGTTAACTGCTCCAGCGTTCAATCACTGCCACCAAAACAAATAAATATTTTTAAAAATAAAAAAAATTAAAATAAGGATAAACAGGGCTAAGAAAGGTTGCCCAGGAGGGTCCAGAGGCAGAATGAGAAGGAGAGGTAGGAAATGGAGAAGAAAGAAGGCAGTGCAAATGGGAAGAAAGGAGAGGAAGTATACCACCCAGCCTTTCCTCCTGACCCCAAATCATGGCTTCACATGGTTCTAGTCTACCCACCTCGGGTACACTAAAGGCTCTCTTTTTTCCTCCATCCTCTTCAGGGGATGACTCCAGCAGATCACCCCACTCCTTTGAAGAGCTCAGAGAAAGATGTCGGCCCAGTCCCTTCCTGCAGCAACACCCCCTACCCAGAAGCCCCCCAGGATCATTCGACCCCGGCCCCCTTCTCGCCCCCGGGCTCCCCACTCCCCGGGGCCTCCCCACAATGGCTCCTCTCCACAAACACTTCCCCGAACCTCCAGTGAGGCATCAGCCCCAATGTGTGCCCCTATTTTCTGGGAGCCCCCAGCTGCATCCCTCAAGCCCCCTGCCCTTCTGCCTCCCTCTGCTTCTAGAGCCAGCCTTGATTCCCAGACTTCCCCAGATTCACCTTCCAGCACCCCCAGTCCAGTGTCCCGGCGATCCATCTCTCCAGAACCCACTCCCTGGTCTCCAGTCCCCCCACCTAAGCCCTCTGGGTCACCCCGCTCAACTGTGCTCCCGCTCCCAGGGACTGGGGCCCTGACCCAGGATGGCTCTGCCTCAGCCCCTGGCACTGTGCGGAGACTGGCAGGCAGGTTTGAATGGGGAGCTGAAGTCAAGACACATGCTACAGGCTCCCTTGAGCGGGGTTCCCAAGGGGGAACGGATGTGAATGGGGAGAGAGAGGCTCCCCAAATCATCCTGTCCGGAAATGGGTTCCAGGAGAACGGCGCTCTGGGTAAGCATATTGTTACAGCTCACCTTTGTTTTCAATGGCGAAGGCTGGGAAATATCAAGGGCTGGTTTTTCAAAAATGGATTTTGTGTTTGGAAAATTGGGTTTCTACATTTCTGGAGGTTTGAACACAGAGTGGCGGAGATCTATAGAAGCCAGGGCTGGACCTCGATGTTGAGAGGAATCCCTGGGGTGGGCCAGCCAGGCCCCAAGGTCTTTCTCCTTAGGGTATCCCATCTGCCACAGATGCTGCCCTTGCCTGCCCTCCATGCTGCCCTTGTGTCTGCCACATAGCCCGGCCTGGTTTGGAGCTCCGATGGGTGCCAGTGGGGACCCCTGAAGATGGCCCCAGGGTCCCCTGTCGTGCCTCTCCGCTGCGTACCTCCCGCTCCCGCCCTAACCCTCCAAGCATCAGTCACCCTGCAGTGGTCCTCACTTCTTATCGGTCCACTGCTGAACACAAGCTTCTGCCACCTCTCAAACCCCCTAAACCAACTCGGGTTAGACAGGATACCACCGTCTCTGGGGAACCTCCACAGCCAGATCTTGATCTACCTTCTGAAGATGGAATCCAAACAGGTACAGGGTGTGTGTGTGTGTGTGTGTGTGTGTGTGTGTAGGAATTCTGTGTTTTGAAGGGGCAGGGTAGAGATGGAGTGGTCTAAAACCCAACCAGCTACAAACCCAACAGGCTGCAGATCTGGGCTGATGGGAGTTGTAGTTTTTATAGCAACAGTATCTACTGGGTCTGGGGTCAGGATTCCTGGGCTAGGGGTCTTGGAGGTTTGTTCTCTTCACTCTGGGTTCTTTCTCCAGCTGAGAGTCCTGATGAAGCTCCTCAGAATGCTCTTCCTACAGCCATGGAGGGAAGGTACAGGATTCTCTATCCTTTCTCCCCACTCTTCTCCCTACTATCTTTGACCTGAGGGCAGGCTAACCTTCAGTTTCAGGTAAATCCCACCTCCACAAAAGGAGGAAGGAATAGGGCTAGGCCTCTAGAGACAGGTAGTCCAGATTTCTTATCCCAGCTCTGTTCCCTGTTAGTTATGTGACTTTATACAAATTCTCAGCCTTTTTGGATCTCGGCATTCTCATTTAGGAAATGGGCATAAGAATACCCCAGTTGCTCCATGGGATCATTGGGGAATATTGCTAAAGAGCTGGACCATAGCAAGTTCTCCATTTTCATTCGGTTTCCTCACTTTGAATCTCTATTGTGGTTGTTGTCCATGTGGCAACCATGACCATCTCTTCTATGTTACCTGGGCTTGTTAATCATCTTAGATTACTGTCATTATCAGAGACAATTCAGGTCCATTCATTTATCCATCAATCATTCACTAGTGTGGTTTTTAGTGTGAGAGAATGGCGCTGGTGCCAGAACAGGGGAGGCGGAACTGTGGGTAGTGTAGGCAGGTGTAAGGGATAGATTTGAGCATGTGGAGTTTCACTGAGGCATAAACAGGACCTTCCAGACAATGGTCACAGGGTTGGGGATGTAGTCCTGTGGTAGAGTGCCTGCCTGACATGCTCAAGGCCTTGGGGTCACTCCCTTGTACTGCAAAAATTAAATAAATAAATAAATAAATAAATAAATAAATAAATAAATAAATAAATAACTGGCCAGACAATAGTTGCTTTGTGAAAGGGCTGGAGACAGAGATGTCTCTGGTACACAATAATTGAGATAATAGGAATGGATGGCCCCCTGGCTCTTAGTTCAGGGCCTCCATTACATCAGGCACATAAAACATCTGGGGTCTGATTTGGGGAGCCAGCAGGATCCCTACATACAACTTGCATTTGGGTTGTGCATCACTTCCAGTGTCATGTGAATAGCATCCATGGAGCTGTGGCCTTGTGGACTCCTATAGCTTTCTCTTTCCACAGGGAGGAGGAGGGGCTAGAGGGACTGAAGGAACAGAACTGGGAGCTTCCCCTGCAGGATGGTGAGTGTCCTTGGGCCTGAGGGTCACTTCTGTGACCATCAAGCAGTAGGGAAAGGGTCTGGGGTTCTGGATTTCCCTGATGTGCTCTGCCTGTGTTCCAGAACCTCTATACCAGACCTACCGTGCAGCCGTGCTGTCAGAGGAGCTGTGGGGGGTTGGTGAGGATGGGGGTCCCTCTCCAGCAAATCCTGGGGAACCTCCCACCTTCACACGGCCCCCTGGACCTCGAAACACCCTGTGGCAGGAGCTTCCAGCCGTGCGAGCCAGTGGCCTCCTGGAGACCCTCAGTCCCCAAGAGAGGCGCATGCAGGAGGTGGGGCTGGGGGGGCTGACATAGGGGAGGAGGAATGACCTGGGTCCTCGGCTGGTTATGAGTGGGGCTTTGCACTATGGCCCTGCCCTTCCCAGAGCCTGTTTGAGGTGGTGACATCTGAGGCCTCCTACCTGCGCTCCCTGAGGCTGCTGACCGACACCTTTGTGCTGAGCCAGGCACTTCGGGACACACTCACCCCTCGGGATCACCACACACTCTTCTCCAATGTGCAGCGAGTCCAGGGCGTCAGTGAGCGGTCAGTGGAATCCTGTCTTCCCAGGAATCCTGGCCTGGGGCTGCTGGCACCCCCTTAGCTTTGACCCTACCAGGTTCTTCCTTCCATGGACCCAGGAAGCACCTGAAAACCCAGCTGTCTGCACCCCTCCATTGCTTGCTCCCCCCAACTCCTTCAGGTTTCTAGGAACGTTACTGTCCCGTGTGCGTTCTTCTCCTCACATCAGTGACCTGTGTGATGTGGTGCATGCCCACGCAGTGGGTCCTTTCTCAGTGTATGTGGATTATGTGCGGAATCAACAGTATCAGGAGGAGACCTACAGTCGCCTAATGTGAGTCGGTAGTCCTCTAGACTCCATGGGGGATATGTTCTCAGACTCCCAAAGGATGCCTGAAACCGTGAATAGTTCTGAACCCTTACATATACTATGTTTTTCCTATACCTACATACTTATGATAAAGTTTAATTTATAAATTAGGCACAGTAAGAGATTAACTAATAATACAATGGAAAAAGTATAACAATGTATTGTCATAAAATTGCTTATCTGGCACTTTTTTGCACTTAATAATGGCCCTTGCCGGGGCTCGGGTTGTGGCTCAGTGGTAGAGTGCTCGCCTAGCATGCATAAAGCACTGGGTTTGATTCTGAGTACCATGTATAATAAATAAAATAAAGTACATTGACAACTAAAAAAAAAATAATCATAATGGCCCTTGCCATTATTAAAAAAGGAAGTGTTTCTTGGAAGCCCTGCAATGTCGCCACAGTCAATCCAATAACTGGGACAGTTACTAAATGACTAATGGGTGGGTAGTGTATAGCATGTGGATATACTGAACAAAGGGATGATTCAAGTTTCCCGGGGGAATGGAGGGGAATGGCTTGAGATTTTATCACATTACTTAGAAAAGCACATAGTTTAAAACTTATGAATTGTTTGCTTCTGCAATTTCCTATTTAATATTTTCTGACTTGAAGTTGACTCTGGATAATTAAAACTGTGGAAAGCAAAGCCATGAATAAGGGGGAACTATTGTATCCCAGAGGTGTGGGAGGAAGCAACAGGGAGCAGTTCTGAAAGCCAGAGTGACTGAGGGATCAGGGCTTTGCTCCAGGTAGCAGTCACTAGCCAGCTGGGCCTGTTTTTGCAGGGACACAAACATGCGCTTCTCTGCGGAGTTGCGTAGGCTGCAGAGCCTCCCCAAGTGTGAGCGGCTTCCACTACCATCCTTCTTGTTGCTGCCTTTCCAGCGCATCACCCGGCTCCGCATGTTGCTGCAGGTACCTTTTCTATCCCACCAGCCCACTGAAGGGCTTTCCCACGGGTCTCTGGACTGGTCCTCACCACTTCCTACACCCAAATCACTCCTAATCTGGGCCTCTCAGTGCAGGACCCACCAAGCTCTGCCTGGAGATACCCGAATGCCTCAGGGAGTGGGATAAGCGTAAGAAAAGGGCCTTTGACTGGAGACATGAGTTCTATACTTACCTCTGCCCGGTCACTAACTAGTTGATATTACCTCCCAAGGGGCAAATATTGGTTGTCTGGGGAATGAAAATAAAATCTTAAATATTCCACTGGTTGTGGTATTTCATAATGGTATATAAACAGATTTACAGAATGTTTGTAGAATTAAATTTTCTTTTGGGTAGAGGAGACTGGGGGGTGGTAGCTCAGTGGTAGAGTGCTTGTCTAGCATGCTCAAGGCCCTGGATTCAGTCCCCAACACTGAAAATAAATAAATAAAAAGTAGAATTTGTGATGCATTGGACATGTAGGGGAAAAATGTCTTAAAATCCTTCCTTAGAAAGTTAATACTGAGGGGGGAAAAAGAAGGTTGAGAAATACTCTTCTAGGGCTATGGAGATAGCTCAGTGGTCAAGCATTTGCCTAGCATGCACGAGACCCTGGTTCAACCCCTGTCACCACATTAAAAAAATAAAAAATAAACAACAACAAAAGATTTTTAAAAAATACAATTACTTTTCTATTGCAAAGTTGAGATTCCTTTCTAACAAGGTCACTCAATGTAGAGATCTTAATGTGAATAGTCCCCAACTAGATAATCATATTTTTATGTCTTTGTTTTTTGCAGTACTGGGGATCAAACTTGTGCATGCTAGGAAAGTGCCTACAACCAAACTATTCCTTCAGCCTATATTCTTTGTCTTATTCAGCTTTATCTATCCTTAGTATAGATAACACAAAAATAAAAATGATACCAATCATAATATCTTAATGACTATTGAGTGTGTGGTTCCAGGTATAGTTCTTAGTGCTGTATACCTGTTAACATCACTGACAACTGGAGGGAGCAGTAACTATTATTTACCCTACCTGATAGAAGAGGAAACTGAGGCACAGGTTAAATAACTTGCCCTAATCCATGCAGAAATAAGCTTTGGAGCCAAAACTGAAATCCAGGCACTCCTAACTACTTTGCTATATTGTTTGCACTCACAGCGTGCTTAATAATTATTAAAATAATAACAACCCTCTTTTTTCTTTTTTTCTTTTCTTTTTCTTTTTTCTTTTCTTTTTTTTTTTTTTGTACTGGGGATTGAACACAGAGGTGCTTAGCCACTGAGCCACATCCACAACCCTTTTACATATTTTATTTAGAGACAGGATCTATTTGAGTTTCTTTTTGTCTGGCTAAGTTGGCAAGACTGACTTTGAACTCATTATTTCCCTGCCTCGGCCTCCCCAGCCTTTGGGATTACAGGCGTAGGCCACTGCACCTGGCTCTTTTTCAGCTTTTACTATAAGCCAAGCTTATCTTATATTAGCTCCTTAAATCCTCACAACAATGCCACTGATATGTTATGTAGGTATTATCTGCATTTTACAAATGAGAAAACAGGTTCAGAGAGGTAAGACGACTTGCTCGGGGTTTTGTGGCTGGTGAGCTGTGAGCCTGAGGCTCGTTTCCATAGCCCTGTGAACCCCAAACGTAGCATTTCTTCAAGCCAGACAGGTTCCTCTGAGCCGTGGCTCCTCTGAATCCCAGAGCCGCTGCGCCCAGTTACCCTTCCTCCTTATCCCCAGAATATCCTGCGTCAGACAGAGGAGGGGTCCAGCCGCCAGGAGAATGCTCAGAAGGCCTTGGGTGCTGTCAGCAAGGTAGGCAGGAGGAAGAGTGGGAGAGCTGACCAAGTGGGAGAGGTGACCGAGTGGGAGGGAAAGATGGGAGGGAGCAGGGGCCCGGTTGCTGGGATGGGTGACTCGGCTCCACTCACTCAGATCATTGAGCGTTGCAGCGCTGAGGTGGGGCGCATGAAGCAGACTGAGGAGCTGATCCGACTCACTCAAAGGCTGCGCTTCCACAAAGTCAAGGTTAGGACCTGCCCAGAACATCCATCTTGCCTTTGCCCAGGGTGCTGCGAGGCTAAACCCTCCTTTGCTTTTTCTCAGGCTCTGCCTCTAGTCTCCTGGTCGCGTCGCCTGGAGTTGCAGGGGGAGCTGACGGAGTTAGGGTGCAGGAGAGGGGGTGTGCTCTTCACCTCCCGGCCCCGCTTCACCCCACTCTGCCTGCTGCTCTTCAGTGACCTGTTGCTCATCACTCAGCCCAAGAGGTGGGTCCTGAGGGAGGGAGCCCAGACTGGAGTGTAGAGGAAGCCTCCCGTGGGATTCCTGCCCTCCTTCTGAACGCCCTTTTTCCTGAGCAGTGGGCAGCGGCTACAGGTTCTGGACTATGCCCATCGCTCCCTGGTGCAGGCTCAGCAGGTTCCAGACCCATCTGGACCGCCTACCTTCCGCCTCTCTCTTCTCAGCAACCACCAGGGACGCCCCACCCATCGGCTACTCCAAGCTTCCTCCTTGTGAGTTGTCTCCAGAAAACATCCTTGGGGGCTGGCGGTGTAGCTGAGTGGTAGAGCATTTGCCTATCAGGGACAAGGCCCTGCATTCAACCTCCAGCATCAAAAACAAACAAAAACATCCTTGGGACCCTGCCTCCTCTGACCTTTAGACCCCACCAACCCATTCTGCATTCTTTCACCTCTATGGTTTCTATCTCACCACTATGAGGATCTCCTGGGTCAACTGATCCCTACCTCTATCCCCATCAGATCAGACATGCAGCGCTGGCTGGGAGCCTTCCCTACCCCAGGCCCTCTTCCTTGCTCCCCAGACACCATCTATGAGGACTGTGGTGAGTGTCCCACACAGGGAAAGAGGGAAGGAAAAATAAACCTTAGGGGGAATATTGGGGAGAAGCTAAAAAGAATCTGAATCCCATTGTATGCCCTGTACCAGAGTGTTCCCAGGAACTGTGTTCAGAGCCATCTACACCTGCCAAGACTGAGGGACGGATTCTGGAATCCAGAGCTCCTTCCAAGCAACTGCACAAGAGCCCTGAAGGTGAGAGAATCTTTCAATCACTCATTCAATCCATGTGCATTAAACATGTACAAAGGCCCACTCCTCCCCTGCTGGAGCGTGTGTTCTTTTTCTTTCTTTTTTTTCTTTTGCTCTGCTGGGGATTGAGCCCAGGGCCTTACATATGTTAGGCAAGTGCTCTGCCACCGAGCTACATTCCTGGAGCATGTATTCTAATGGAGGAGGCAGACAATAAAGAATAAACATGAAAAATAAGTAAATAATATGGAGCATGTTGGAGGTGGCTAGTGCAATGATAAAACAAAAGAGGAAAAGAGTTGGGAGGCCAGGAGTTCCAGGGCTAACAGAGTTATAGTTTCAAATAGGGAGGCTGAGGTGGACCTCAGTGAGGAGGCAACACATGAGCTTGATGCACATGAGTATTTCAGGCTCATGGTGTCAGGAGGAAAAGTATCCCAGCTGGAGGAAACAGGCAGTGACAAGGCCCTATGACCTGCTGTTGTAATGGAGGAAGGGTAAGGAGGCCAGAGTGACTACAGGGAGCTAGAAAAGGGGAAAAGAACAAATGAAATTAGAGCAGTAACAGAGACCATATCTTGCCAGTCCTTGGAGGTCCCTGTACAAACTCTATGTTTTCCTCTAAGTGGCCTGAGGGGCCCCTGCAGGACTCAACAGAGGAGTGACCCAGACCCTCTCTGATACTGCTGTCACTCCCAGAGCAGCATCTGATGATGATGTCCTTTCTACCAATGCTCCAGGCTTCTCCACTAATTCCCCTACCCACCTTGACCCCCCAAAGCCTGAGATCCTACGGGGGCCTCCTTTTCATCCTCACCTGCCCTCTGCACCCATCCCATCCTGTCTCTCTTTTTCCAGGCTGGCTGAAGGGGCTTCCTGGGGCCTTCCCTGCCCAGTTGGTATGTGAAGTCACAGGAGAACACGAAAGGAGGAAGCATCTTCGTCAGCACCAGAGGCTTCTTGAGGCTGTTGGGCCCTCTTCAAGCACCCCTGGCACCCCCGCACCCTGATGCAAGCTGGGGGTGGGGCACAGGTTGGGGTGCTGGCAGCGCACATGGAGAGGACAAAGCTAGTCCAACCATCCATTGGATTCATTGTCAGTGGAAACACTACCTCTAGTGGCAACCAATGGGAACTGAGCATCAGGGCTGGGCAGCCAATGAAACAAGGCTGTGTTGAGCCCACAGCAGTAAGAAAGAATAAGGATGGCTTGAATGTGTTGCCAATGGAGACAGAGGCTTAGTACAGAGCAGTCAGTGGGTACTAAGCTGGCTGAGTCCTTGCCAACAAGTATCTCTGCTATGCTCACAGCCGAGGAAGACCATGCTGGTCAATGCAGTTAAAAAAGGACTGCATTGGAGATCAAATCCCATAGCCAACAGAGATGAGCAGGGACCCATCCAGCCAAAGAAGATGGGGATCTGATCTGAAGCATTCAGTGGTCACCCTGCTTGGTTCTACATCAACCATTGGCTTTGCCCTTTGAGTCCGGGAAATACTAGATTCCACTTCTGGGGTACCTCCTGTGTGCTCTCAAGCCAGTTCCTCTCTTCTAGAACAATCCAGAATATGCATCTCAGAGAACGTGTGTGTACATGCATGTGAGCACCTGTGTGTATATGTATAGGAAAGGCGATTCTGCTGAACATGGTGTGTGTGTGTGGTAGTTACCCATCTGTGACTGAATGCTCCATTTCTTTCCTCACCTTGCATTTTTCCTTTTATTCCCTCTAAGAAAGACATTAGGTCTGAGCTCCAGAAGAGCTGGGTGCAGCTTGGCAGTTAGAGGGAGAGCTGGGAAGCCCAAGGGACAGAAGATGGCCAGTAGCTTGACTCAAGGTCCCTTGAAGTCCTTCTCCTTGCCCCAAATACTGGCCTCTATAATTCCTGCCTGCATTTCCCCCAACTTGAACTATCATGTCAGCCAGCCTCAGCTTCAGACTTCACTATGCTCTGGGTCCCAGGTTTGGGTGAAGAAACAGGAGCTGCGGATCACAGGCCTGCTGCAAGTCTCCTGATCTTCTCACTTCCATCCTGATCCTCTCACAGAAACAGGGATGAACAGTGGAAAGAGACTGGAGAGCTAAAGGTGCTGCCCAACACCAAGCAGAGCACCTGCTTCCAGCTGAGAAACTGCCTCCATGATGCCCGAAGAGGTGAAGGCTGGAGACAGCAAAACAGGCAGTTGCTGGCTAGCAGGGGCCCAGGCCTGGGACATAGCCTTCCCTGCACTAGACTATTACACCTTCCCTTCTGCTCATGCATGGCAACTGGCCCAGGACAGAAATTTCCATGTCAACCACAAGAGGTACAGGGACACTGGAGACTTGGAGGGAGAAGGGCACTGGCATTGAGCATGTCCATGACTTTGAGATTCACCTAGCATGGTGCCTGTTGTATGGGAAACTCAATAAATGTTGGTGGAGTTGCACAGAGGCTCTGCCAGGGCAGTGTGTGCTTAAAGGAGCAATGGCCTACAAATTTGGTGTTATAAGTGGGAATGGACCTGGTTGGAAAGGTGTCAAGGGCAGGCATCTGTTCCTGTGGGAACTGGGGCTCAGAGACCAGGTGTAAGACCTGAATGCGTTGGGTCACTCACAGTTCCTGAGAAATCTAAGGTGGCAGTGATGGTGGCAGCAACAGCAGTGATTTAGGGGCTGCTGCAGGCTAGGGAAGAAGTCTGGGCAAAACCATGTATGACTCTGGAAGGGAATGAAGATGCAGCAAGAAGGCCAAAAGGAGAAGCGAGTTGGCAATAAAGGCCTTATAGGGAGCAGCCAAGCATCTCTGAGCGTGATTTAGTTCTGCACCTCTTTATTGAGTACCTTCTGTGTTCCGTGAACTGTTTCAGGATCTGAAGAGACAGAGTTGATAAAGACAAGATCCTTGTCCCCAGGGTCCTACACGGGGGTCGGGGGGGGGGCAATTACCAAGTCCACAAATTAATAAACAAGATAAAATCATGTAGTAGTCATGCTATGAAGAAAGTTTAGTAAGGACTGTGACAGAATTGTGTGTATGGCAGGGTGGGGTGGCTTTAAGACGACTCTGGAGTAGATGACATTTGAGCTAAGACCTAGATGACAAGAAGGAAGCAAACATGGGAATATCTGGGGAAAGTGGCAACAAGCGGATTATAGGCCAGGAGCAGAAGGTAGAGGGATGGAACTGATGCATGTGCTCCTTCAAGACTCCCTGATGACGGGAGTCTCTCCCCACCCCTCTTGCTCTTTGGCATAAGTTAGAGACAAATATTCTCAGAGACGGTCAGACAGACATCCAGGAGCAGGTACACAAAGCTACACATGTGCACCGCATACTTTCCCTTCTGGTCTTTTACCTCTTACTGTAGTCCCACACTGAGGAAGTACCTACGCTCCAATCCGGAAGTTCTGATAGGGAGACAGGGACCAGCTAAGATTTATTTTGGAGACATAAAGGCACATAAAATATAACCATTTGTTCTGAAAGAGACTGAATAAACAGGGAAGGGAAATTGACATGTTTCCTCTCTTCCTAGAGCTGGTTTCTGTTATCTTAGAGCACCCTTTTCATTTCGGAATGAACTGAGTATATTTGGGCAGTCCCACAGGGATCTGGATTCTGAGATCTGTTCATGAGGCCTGAAGGGCATGAAGCACAGTTATATGGGAAAGGAGCAGATGTGGGAGAATGAGAACCCCAGTGAGAAGAGGGTAGATGGAAACCTGAAAGGGGATGATGTAAGGAAGACAGAAGGCGCAGAATGATGGGAGGTGGAGGGATATGGGTGTTACAAGTCCTGGCAGTAGGTTACTGGACTCATCCTGGATTCTCTCCCTCCTTTTCACACGTTACTCTCCCACTCTCTGCCAGGCATTGGCTTCAGGATTGAACCCAAGGACGCTCAACCGCTGAGCCACATCCCCAGCCCTTTTTGTTTTATTTTTAAATTTTGAGATAGGGTCTCATTAGGTTGCTTACAGCCTCGTTAAGTTGCTGAAGCTGGCTTTGAGACTGAGATCCTCTTGCCTCAGCTCCCGAGCTGCTGGGATTACAGGTGTATGCCATCATGCCCAGCCCAGGCATTGGTTTCTTGATCATGGGCACGTACAGCCTCCCAGGTGATAATTATTTTCTCCTTCCAACCCACTTCTTTTCCAGAGCCCTTCAGCGTGGTTGATTCTCAGGTCATCCTTGAAAGCTTCTCCCCTTTTCTCTCGCCTTCCTTGCAAGGCTCATTTCTCTCTTCAACTGCAAAGGTAATTATGGTTCCGGTTCTCCAGGTTGGCGAGGATACTTATCAGGTGCCCCAATCCAGAGCAGGAATGCTTCTTTCCCTACAGCTCCACCACGAATCTGACGGACTCCTGCAGTCGGGAGCTAACTCCCTAGCACGCCTTCGCCAAACTGTGGTCTCGGTAGCCAGCTGGATTCCAGGAGCGCCTCGGGCCAGACCAATTTGAGCGGAACGCCTCTCAGCACCAGGAACAGCCTACCCTCCGGGGCGTGGCCAGGCTTACCTAACCCCGCCCCTCGCATATGACCCTGCCTCTAGCCCAGGCCCTGCGTCCCCGAGGGAAGCCCTTTAACTCTCTGAGCATCACCTGACCCACTGCGCTCAGAGCGCGGGTCTAGAAGGCACCGCGGCCCCAGGGCCCTAGCACATCTTTCGCCTGGTTCTCAGGGCTCGTTTCCTTAATGACGCAGGACCGGGGCGGGGGTGACCCACCCCTCGAAATAATCCTTAAGGAATTGAGGCGCTGGCACTTGCTTTCCAGACTGCAGCGCGCCAACAACCCTTCAACCAGCTACTCATGACCCCCCGAACTGTCAGCGGTTGCCCAGGCGATTCTGAGGTCCAGGGGCCGACGTTTAACTGATTGATCTGCTGGGATCGGCTTCGAAGCCCACCCGGTCACTTTTGTGCTCAACTCTCGCGCTTCGGACGCGGGGTTTTAGTATTTTACTTCGGTATCTGCCCGCACCTTCGCCACTGGATATTGAGGCATGCCTTGGTATTTAAGTTCGCACCGCGCCATATCCCGCCCAGTTCTGAAGTTCCATCTCACTTTTCTTCTTTCCCATAATCTGCCCCCTTCCCCAGCTCACTGGAATCACCCTTCCCTTTCTTCCCTTCCGAAGCCCTATCCCACTTCGTCCCCCATTAGAAATCTGAAGTTGCTCTTCTAGGGAAGGAGTTGGGGCTTATTTCCAGAAAGAGTATAAAGTATGGATTAAAATTGGGTATGAATGTTTTATTGAGAGCGATAAAAGAATTATTAAAGCATATTCTTTAAAAATCGACAAAGAGCAACCGAAAACCCCAGAAAAATTTAATGAATTTCTTAACATATCTCCAATATTTTTCTCCTATGATCCTTGGCTGCATATTGTCATTTCCACTTCATATGACAGTGATTTTCTAGTTTTATACAGCGAGGATAATTTAGCTTTTCCTCTAGCATGCTTGATTGAAGTGTATTTACTATAGATATTTTAGATAGGTTTATTTCAACTTCTCTTTTTCTTTTCTAGTATTATGGGTGCTCTACCACAGAGCTACTCCCCAGCACCCCCACCTTTTTTTTTTTTTTTTTTTGAGAAAGGGACTCACAAAGTAGCTGAGGTTGGCCTACAACTTGCCATCCTCCTGCCTCAGCTTCCTGAGTTGGCAGGATTACAGGAGTGTGCCACCTGCCTGGTTTTACTACTCTTTATAGATCATGGCATGTACATTTTTAGGAATGCTGTCAGATTTTGGATCAAATCTATCAAGTTTTACATATGATCTCTTACAATTTCAGGACATTTCAAGTTTCATGTGCAGCTGCTAATTTTAAATGCTCTCAGAACTAACAGTTCTCATGAACCTATCTTTCCATAGTTATTCTAATGATGTATGAGTTTTGTGTCCAATTATTAAGAAATTTAAACATTTTCCTGTGAGTTTGCTTAAACAATCCAGTTTGAATTACTTTATCTAATATTAGTCATGGTCTTATCCACAGTCCAGTTATACCAGGACAGTGAGATAGGTTGCTGGGAGACCATAGAAAATGCCCAGAGATGATATATGAGACATAAGGTTTTTTTGAGAAATGCTTATGGGGAAGGTCCAGTGGCAATTAGCTGAACAGATAGCACCTCTGTCCCTCACTTTTCTTTCTTTCTTTTTTTTTTTTTTTTTGGTACTAGGGATTGAACCCAGGGGCACTCCACCACTGAGCCACATCCCCAGCCCTATTTTGTATTTTATTTAGAGACAGGGTCTCACTGAGTTGCTTAGGGCCTTGCTAAGTTGCTGAGGCTGGCTTTGAACCCGTGATCCTCCTGCCTCAGCCTCCCAAATGCTGGGATTACAGGTGTGTGCCACTGTGCCGGGCCCTCACTGTGCTTTGCCAGGCTGTGTCCCCTCTTCCTCATGGTGTTTTGTCCAGTGGAGGCAGGCTGGACAAGTGATATGTACCCTTTTTGCAGTGCTCTTAGTTCCACACCAATCACCCTGAGAGAGGGGTTTCATATGTTAGGCTGTAGAAGCAGTGAAATCATCAGCATTAGCTTGCTTGTGTGACCAGCATCCCAAGGAGCAACTGTCCTGGTGTGGCTTTCTACAGATCACACTAACTTGCCCTCATTTCCAGGGTGCATCAGAGAAAGCCAATATCCTTCAAGGTAATATGTATCTGGATGTTCTGACCCAGGTTCTCGTTATACCCTTAACTCGGCTAGGTTTTAGGGAACATGGGGCACTCATAGACATGGTGCTTTACTGTCCCCTTTTTCTTTACTGATGATACAGCCACACAGAGTCCTATTGATTCAGCTAATCCACAATAAACTTATATTCTCTTCAGAGGTACCATTTACCTAACTGGCCCCTCTTCTATGTACCTTTTTGTTTTGATTCTGTGGATCATTCAATGAATTTCCAAATTGTAGGATGCAAATATGAAATGGGTAAAGCTACCTTAAATTCTACTTGCTTGTGAGAATATGCAACTTTGCCAAAAAATGGATCAGTTTGGTCATGATCATGGCTTGTCCTTTTATTTTAAAACTAGATTGGACATTTAGAGTACCAAGTGCAAATACACTGGTTGTACATTGATTTCATCCTCTCAGTCCTATGGCCACAGGCTCATAGCTTTACCACTCACTTTACACTTGGATTCTGTAAAAAAGGCCCAGGGCTTGGGTCAGTCATTTGAGCTTAGGTCACATGCTCACCCTTTTACAGTTCCCCATTTGAACAAATAATGATGAGTTTTTAGGGGTCAATATATAGGAGACAAGAAAATAGAGATAAACAAAATATGATTATTACAGATGAAGATGTTTGTCAAACATGACTTAGTTACTTAGTTTTTCTGGTCAAATGAGGGTATTTTTGTTTTGTTTTGTTTTTTTGTACCAGGGATTGAACCCAGGGGCCTTTGACCACTGAACCACATCCCCAGCCCCCTTTTTTTGTATTTTATTTAGAGATAGGGTCTCACTGAGTCACTTAGGGCCTCACTAAGTTGTTGAGGCTGGCTTTGAACTTGTGATTCTCCTGCCTTAGCCTCCCCAGCTACCAGGATTACAGGCGTGGGCCACCGTGCCCAGCTCAAATGAACTTTTTAATAACTCACTCCTGACTTTCCTTGTCACAGGGGAGTTTTTACTATGTGGCAGAGGACAGGTGAAAACACAGACCTGCTGGACTCGGTGGTGCACGCCTGTAATCCAAGCGACTTGGGAGGCTGAGTCAGGAGGATCACGAGTTCAAAGCCAGCCTCAGCAACTTAGCGAGGCCCTAAGCAACTCAGTGAGACCCTGTCTCTAAATAAAACACAAAATAGGGCTGGGGGTGTGGCTCAGTGGCCGAGTGTCCCTGAGTTCAATCCCTGGTTCCAAAAAAACAAAACAAAAACAAAAACAAAAAAACACAGACCCACCACAGGTGAGCAGATGGCCAAAACAGAACCCAGATGAGTCTGGCTCACATCTTATTACTCTTCCTAAGCCCACTTTGTCTTTTATTGATGCCACTAATGGAATGGTCCTAATTTTTATTCTGGGAAGATGGCAGATTCTCTCTTGGTGACAGGTGCAGGCATATGACCTGTTAAACAGTTAACCAGTTATATGTTATTAGAAGGGATGTGCTTCCATTCCAGGTCAAAGCTTTAAGAGTCAAAGCTTGATTTGCCACACACTCTTTTTCCCTTTGACTTGGTAACAACTGCTAATATTCCAGATGGCACCTTTCCCCCTATCCTATCTTCTGGAATGAGGACAACATGCACAAGCACCCCAAGACAACAAACAGTGATATGGAGCTTGGGAAACAAAGAAACAAAACTTTGTTGTTCTAAGCTATTGAGATCTGGAGGGGTTTTTTTTGTTGTTGTTATTGCTGTTTTTTTTTTTGTTTGTTTCTCTTGTTTTTGTTTTTTTTGGTTACTCAGCACTGCCTAGGTTGGGAAAGTGAACCGTTGGATGTCCTGTCTCCTGACATGGGATCCTTCTAATGGGAAATCTCTCAGCAGCATAGGATGTTCAGATGGTTAAGGAACCAAATCGAAAATCAGATGTCCATTACAAAGGTCAGAATTGCTTTTAAAAAGAGGAAGAAGAATTGGTCCTAAAACACATAAATGTCTATGAGATAGGGCATAAAATAGAGCACAACCATGTTGTTCAATAGAGATCAGAGTGCACTTGGGAATTGTGGGAACAGGCAAATTAAATGTTTGGTACTATGGAAGGTGTCATTCAGAAGGTGGCACATGAGTTCAGCCTTGAAGCTATGGTGGCCTTTCATGGAGCTGTCACTCCATGGGGCACTTACTGGGCAATTTGACAAATGTTTCATCCTGATGACTGTCCTTCCCACCTAAAGACGGATTCCCAGAAGCCATATTCTGCTTCATGGTCAGGGTCAATCTATTTCTTGACCCTGAAATAGACTGAATTTGGTGATCCCCCTCTAAAATTGAGGACAACTTCCTTACGCTGAGAATGGAAGTTAAGGGGCTGAACCAAGGAAGCTAAAAATGGAGATTGTCCTCTACCCTGCTATGTCTAGCACTGGATAATTATATCTGTATGTGTATATTTCCTGCCTTTTGTCTCTTTGCTCCCTCTTATCCTTTAAAACTTTGCTCACCTTCAGAGATTTTGAAGATGGAACTTTTGAAACAATAAGTTTCTTCTATCTTCCTTCAAATCTGGCTTTGAATAAAACCTATTTTCCTACAATTTGATTCCAAATATTTCTGGAGCAGTGAGGGTGTTGCATAGCTCCTTCTACTGGAGGATATTGGTACTTCAGGTTAACAACCTCTGCCCATAGCTGATTGGTCCAGGAATGTACCATTGCTCCAAGCAGAGCCAATCAGTGTCCTTCTCTGAGAATTTGGGATTGGAACAAAGAAATACTAGTTGTATTTTGGGCTCTTTGAACAGAACAAATGTGAAAATTTAGGAGGAACAGAAAAATTAACAAACACAAAGATGTTGTATATAGGAAATGGAAGCCAGGTCTAGTGGCATACTTCTGTCTTCTCAGCTATTCAGGACTCTGAAGCAGGAAGATCACTTGAGCCCAGGAGTTCAAGTCCAGACTGGAAACATAGCAATACCAGGAAAAGATGAAATAAAGAGAGAAAGGAAGAAAGAAAGATGGAAAGAAATTCCTTCTTTGAGGTTGACTGCATTTCCCTTCATGTTCTGTATCAGAAACTTCTGTATATTTGCAGAAGAATTAATCTCAATCCACAAATTTAGATGTGCAAAACATTATACAATCCTCATTTCTTATAACTGAGCTTAATTTTTTAGTTAGAACCCTAATTCTACCATAATAGTGGAAGACAAAACATACTACTCCCCATCCTCATTTATTAGATCTTGGGTACCATGTGTCAGTGTGTCTCCCAGGGCCCTGGTCAACTGTCCTTCCAGATTATACTAACATTGATTCTTTCCATGGGTTATTTTGGGTTTGTGCTGCTTCCTTGCTATATTCAGATCATGAGGGTGTTCTGGGACACTATCCAAGTCCCTAAATTTGCCCAGATGCACCGTATACATTCTTTCCTGGATACCTACAGCCTCCCTGACAATGCTGCAAGGAGAAAGTCCTTGTGTCTCTTTGTCCTCCTCTCTACTCTGGGAATTCCTTTCATCCTTGGGTGAGTATCCCCACTCCTCTGGCCATGGTGTCCCTTTTCCACTCTGCTGATATTCTAGGACACTTTGAATATATCCAGAGCTCTTGAGTGAGAATGTCCAAATTCTAGTGCTGGCTCTAACATTTGCAAGCTGTGACCTTGAGCAAATTTATTGGCTTCTTTGTTTCTGCTTCCAAAAAAACAGTGGTCATAATAGTTCTCACCTGTCTTCATTTGGGTTCCCCCAAGAACCAACCCCAAGATAAAGATTTGAGTGCAAGAAGTTACTGGAGAGGTGACCCCATGACACATTTAGAAAAGAGATGAGGAAGTGAAACAATAAAGGGAAGAAAGTCAATAGAGGATATCAAACCAGTTCCTACCAGGGCAATTGGAGCCTAATTCCACTGGGGAACCCTGGTGACAGTAAAGAGCAGGGTTGGGCAAACTATGACTGGGCCATAAAGCAAAGTGTTATGTATTGGAATAACCATTCCTGTCTATTCGCATATGGTCTGTGACAGCTTTCACAATATGTTAGCCAAAAGAGTAATTATAATAGAGACTGTATGACTTACAAAGCCTAAAATATGTATTATCTGGACCTTTGAAGAAAATGTTTGCCTGTTCCTGCTATAGGACGTGCATCAGAGTTATCCCAACCTAGGGGTAAGGAAGTTAGGGAATTTATCCACCAATTCTCCCACTACCATTAGTTGAGAACTATTACTCACTTCTGGACTCGACTCTCCTCTCCTCCTTCTACCTTTCAGTTTACCTCTTCTAGGCTTCTGGATGGGCATTGTCAAGGCTGCTGTGTTTACTTTTGAAGCTATAATTAAGTTTTCCATGTTTTGTCCATCTGTTGACTCTAAGAGTCTAAACTAAGGGAACAATGTTTACTTTACATATTGTGACAATATAAATATCTTCCATTGCCAAGTTACTAATCACTGAGATTACATTTCCTTTCTTGAACTATTTTTAATTACTTTTTTTTTTTTTGGTGGCACTCCGTAGTATCCAGAGGTACTCTACCACTACACCCCTAGTTCATTTTATTTTTTATTTTGAGACAGGGTCTCGCTAAGTTGCCAAGGCTGGTCTCAAACTTGTAATGCTCCTTCCTTGTGGAAAGAGCATGTGCTACCACACCCAGCCTTTAATTACTTTTTGAAAAACAGTATTTGATATATTCATACAATTGCATGAAATCTATGTTACCTAAAAATTATAATACAACGAATCCCTGTGCACCTATCACCTAACTCATGAAGTAGATTATTATCCATAATATGCATTTGCTAGTATAACCTTCCCTGTTCTACTCTTTGCTTCTCATGAGAAGTCACCATCATATGATATTATGTGTTTACTATGCCATTTCCATATTACTATTATTTTGCTACTGAGAAGGAGCCTGGGGTACTCTACCACTGAGTTACATCCCCAGTCTTTGTTTTGCTTTGTTTTGATTTAAGATAGGGTCTCACTAAATTGCTGAGGCTGGCCTTGCACTCAAGATCAACTCAGCCTCCTGAGTTGCTGGGATTACAGTTTTGCACCACTGTGCCCACTACTTTTTAAAAAAATATCATGCAATTGTAAGTGTATGTCTACTTAAACTATGTTTGGTTTAGTTGTACTTGTTTATTAACTCTATAAAAAAGTGGTATTCTATTTATTATAGTGTAATTTTCCAGGATAATATTCTTTAGAAAATATTATATTTCTTAGATTCTTCCATGTTGTGTGTTACTGTGAATACTGGTTGTTATTACTAAAAATGCTTAGAAACTCCAGGAAAATCTGAAAAGAATTCGAGAAAGGAAAAAATCTTGATCTCTGGTTCTGTGTGAATGACTTTCCCAAGGGGTCCAGCACCCCTTCTTCCAGCATTGTCTCCAACTCCTCCTATCTTCAGGGTTCAGCCTCCTGACTCAGTGCCCGACCAAGTCTGATTGTTCTTTTATTCCTTTTTTTTTTTTTTTTTTTTTTTTTTGGTATCTGGGATTGAACCCAGGGCACTAAACCACTGAGCCACATCCCTAGCCTTTTAAAATATTTTATTTAGAAACAGGGTCTTGCTAAATTGCTTATGGTTTTGCTAAGTTGTGTCAGTGCTGGCTTTGAACTTTCGATCTTTCTGCTTCAGCTTCCTGAGCCATTGGGAGTATATATGTGCACCACTGTGTCTAGCACAAGGCTGATTGATCTAAGGACACCACTATCCCTGGCAGGGCTAGAGAGTGTTTGGATGTGGGACTGAGAAGTCTGTACTCTGGCACTCATAGGTGTCAGATGCACAGCTCTTGACCTGAGGACCACATTTCTCACTGTTGTGCATAAGAGCAGAGAAGCAGGCTGCTCTGCAGAAAAGGAGCAGGACGCTCAGGGAGGGGACGAGAACAGGATCCGAATCTAAGATTCCAACAGTTTCTGGGGTCCTAATGCACAAGCGACCTTGGGATTCAGAGTTAAATCTCCTTTTGAATAAATTAACTTGAATTCCACTCCATTGTTCGCAGCCACTAGTATGTACTGATGCCTGCCAGAAATTATCCTTTATGTTTTTTTTTTTTTTTTGTACCAGGAATTTAACCCAGGGGTGCTTAACCATGGAGTAACATCCCCAGCCCTTTTTAACATTTTATTTAGATACAGGGTCTCACTGAGTTGCTTAGGACCTCGCTAAATTACTGAGACTGGCTTTGAACTCACAATCCTCCTGCCTCAGCCTCCTGAGCTGCTGGGATTACAGGTGTGCACCACCGTGCCCAAATTGTGCTTTATGCTTTTTCTCCTTCCCTGTTAGTGAAGACTAAAAAACAACTAAAAATCTCTCTCTCTCTCTCTCTCTCTCTCTCACACACACACACACAGTCTTGCTAAGTCACCAAGATGGGCTTGAACCTGCAATCCTCCTGTCAAAACCACCCAAGTCACTGGGATTACAGGTGTGTGCCACCATGCCTGGCTAAAAATGATAATTTAACAGTAAGAACTACACTTACTGGGAATTTACTATGAACTAGTGTGGACTTTTTATACATTATCTCATTTGATACTCAAACCAAGTCTATGAGACAAGTGTTTTTGTCCTTGTTTAATAGGTGAGTCAACTTAGGCATAAAAAAGCTGTATGACCCCTTCCCCCTGCCATTTGCATCTTGCTTTGCTATGTCACCTGCAACTCCTGAGCCTAGTCACATAGGCAGG
The DNA here is from genome assembly GCA_020662805.1 of Glaucomys volans. Taxonomy (NCBI): domain Eukaryota; kingdom Metazoa; phylum Chordata; class Mammalia; order Rodentia; family Sciuridae; genus Glaucomys; species Glaucomys volans. Next base: position 293,120 of record JAJEJO010050227.1, read on the forward strand.
AAGGAGAGATAAAGGGGGAGAGAATAGAACAAAGAAAACCCTAACCTATAAAAGATGTAGGGTGCGCTCACTTCTCTGGGATTCTAAAACATCAATCATGGACCCCTTCTCCCTCCCGGGAGAAGTTTGTGTTATTACTTTTAAATATAACCTGCTTAATATGCTTAAAAAAAAAGCTGTATGATATCCAGGTTCACAAAGCTATTAAGAGGAAGATCCATTCTGTACTGCTATTGGACCCCAAAGCCTGTGTTCTTAACCATGTGTATCGTTCTCCGGAAAGGAAACCAGCTCTGATGTGGTTCAAACTCATTTCTCAAATTTGAAAGACTCACAGAGTTTCAGGGGCTATCTGAGTTCTGGAAGCCACTACTATCAGATTTTCATGGGTGACTCATTTATTTTCCTATAATTTAAAAAGGAGGTTGGAAGAGTCTTCTCAGTCTACACCATACCCCCAGACTCTTCTTTATCATGTATTTTCCCTATTATGGTGCTGA
>JAJEJO010050227.1:293629-319609 GCA_020662805.1 Glaucomys volans
GGGGTTGGTGACTGTTGATCAGAAGTGAGTAAAGAAGGGAGGAGGAGAAGGGGTTGAGGAAAGTTGTGGGAAGGTTGGTGACATTTGAAAGATGCATCCACAGAACAATGGAGGATGTTTTCCTGGGGACATGTTCCTTCTCCCTCCCCTGCTCTGTCTGTGAGCATTTGAGGTTGGTGTTAGGGCCGAGGAAATAGGAAGAGAAAAGGAGATCCTCAGAGACTATTGCCTTAGAGAAGAGAGGCAGAAGTTGAGAAAGACCTCAGATCCTCAGTTCTGGGCTGGGCTTGAGGAGCAGAGTTTTGAGAAAGGGTTAGAGTTGAAGCCATGGTCCCCTCCCCCATCTCACTGCTCCCCAGGAATATTCCATGGCAGTTAGGGACCCTGTCCTGCTGAATGGCTTGGGAGCCTTTTCTTGGATCTGGAGCTCAAATTCCTAATAAGAGGCCCCCCATTCTTTCCCAGACCCCCGGCCCTATGTTGGTAACTGTCTGCCTGATGAAAATATTCAGAAGATGAAGGACGAGTAAGCCCAGCAAGGGAAGAGGGAGGTGGGGTAGAGGAGAAAGGCGGGGGGTGGGGGGTGGTGGGGGTGGTGGTGGCGTGCAGAAGAAGGGGGCAGAGTACTCTAGGGGTCAGAAGGAGACGGATACCAACATCTGGGGCTTGTAAAGGACAGGGAAGGCTGGGAGGCAGGAGTGGAGGTGAGAGCAGGGCATTAAGAAAGGATGCAGACCACAGACTTCTGTCCTTTCTCCCAGGAGTACAAGGAAATTGTCCACACATCATCAACGCCGGAACTCCATATTGCCCTGGCACTGGAGAGTTAAACATAGCTCCCGCTGGATGGCACATGTGGCAGCCTCAGAGCTCAGTCTAGCAGCCTTCATCTTCCTGCTGGTCATGGTCTTCTCCAAGAAATGGTTATATCCTCCTGGGAGCCGCTTCTATAAGCGCCATCCCAAGGATATAAACAACAGAATCCACACCTCGGTCCATGTCATGTCCCAGGGGCTCCTGTACACCTGCATATCCGGGAGCTGTTCCCAATTAGAGAATGAGAAAGGTGAGTCCCCCACCCCCGGCCTGCCTGCCTTGACCTCTATGGTCGTTCCTGACTATTCTTGTCCCCCTTCTCCAGTCATTTTCATTCTTTGGCCTGCGAGATGGCTCCTCTGTCATTGAAACCTCCAAGGATTATTTTCCCCCTCCACCCTAGAAAAATGTATTTGCTCCACCCCATGGAAAATGTCACTGCTTTAGATAAGATCCAGAGCCAGGTCTGTGCTTATATAAATGTTGTGGGAATGTGGGCTCAACACTTATAAATCACTTATGAATCATGTAATTCACCGAGGAGGTCTTGGAAGTGGGGTCTGTTTCTTCTAACCTGGCATAATCAGGGCTTTCAGAGGCCTCCCTGGAATATTCTCTCCCACTTCCTGGTCCCAGACACTTTTCTTCTGCCTCAGGCCTGTTTCTCCCAGCCCACTCTGGAGCTCAAGAACTTTCCTTTTCTGTGCATGACTTCCTTGTTCTTTTCTTCCCTGAATTATTCTACCTGGTTCATCCCTTACTTTTTAAAAATACCTTTTTTTTTTTTTATTTATCTACTTTTATGTGGTGCCGAGGATCAAACCCAGTGCCTCACATGTGCTAGGCAAGTGCTCTCTGCCACTGATCCACAACTGTAACCTTCATCCCTTACTTTTTATTTTAATTTTTATTTTTTCAAAGGTTACTCATATTTTTAAAAAAATTTTTTTTAGTTGTTGATGGACCTTGACTTATATGCAGTGCTGAGAATTGAATCCAGCCTCACACATGCTAGGCAAGCACTTTACCACTGAGCCATAACCCCAGCCCTCATCCCTTTTTAAATTTTTAAAAATTATTATTATTATTATTATTATGATACTAGGGTTTAAATCCAGAGGTACTTAACCACTGAGTCACATCTCCAGACCTTTTTATTTATTTTTGAGACAGGATCTCTCTAAGTTGCTTAGGGCCTTGCTAAGTTACTGAGGCTGGCCTCAACGTTGCATTCCTCCTGCCTCAGCCTTCCACGTAGCTGGAAGTACAGGGGTGTGTCATCATGCCTGGCCTCATCCCTTACTCTTTCAAGTCTCATGTTGTCCCCTCACTCTTAGGAACTGAGCTTCCTTTCTCAGCATGGGGATGACCAGAACTTTGGATGCCTAAATTTGTTAATTCTCCTTAACATTAAAAAAAAGAAAAAGTGTATGGCTATTATTTTCTTCTATTGTGAAAGCAAAACATTTTTGTAATAATAAATTTGGGGAAGCAAAAATGATCATATTCACATCTATTCCATTTGTCCAATTAAATCCTCAGTCAATTATAAAAGATAGGAATTATTATCCTTATTTACAGATAAGAAAATTGGGTTTTGTACGAACTATCTTGTACAGGTTCATACAGTTATTAGGTTGAACCACATGAGATAGCAATATTTGACTGCTTCTCACTTACAAAAAGCAATTTCATATGGATGAACTTGATAAAGGCACAGGTAGAATTATAAGTCAAATTTGCCTGGTTTTAAAGCTCATGGAAAGACCTTGCTTTGTGGTACTACTCAAAGACAGCCAGGCTTTTTTTTTTTAATTGATAAAATTTCAACGGCTTTTACATAGTTGTATTCATTCTTTTTGTTTGTTTGTTTGTTTGTTTTTTTGCGGTGCTGGGGATTGAACCCAGGGCCTTGTGCTTGCAAGGCAAACACTCTACCAACTGAGCTATATCCCCAGCCCTGTATTCATTCTTCATCAACAATTTTATATTATTTAAAATTTTGTTTTCCTAATATATAATTGTCCTTACTATAAGTGATCATAATATTTAATCAACTTATCATCATTTACTTAGCTATTTTATCTTCCTATTCTTGGAAAGTCTATTTCCAGTTTCTTTTTTTCTTAATTTGCATACCATGCCTCTTTTTTTCCAATTTCAATTTCCTTTTTTTGGGAAAAAAAGGAGTAGGCTGGAATACAGCTCAGTGGTAAAGTAACTTCCAACATGCACCAGACCCTGGGTTCAATCCCCAGTACCAATAAATAAATAAAATATAAAGTACAAATGGCTGGGGATGAAGCTCAGTGGTGAAGGGTCCCTGGGTTTGATCCTCAATGACTACCCACCTTCCTCAAAAGTATTACATGCTTTGAGTATTCCTTATCTGAAATGCTTAGGACCAGAAGTGTTTCCAAATTTTTATTTTTTTAGGATTTTGGAATATGTGATGTATATTATGAGGTTTTTTTGTTTTGTTTTGTTTTTTGTACCGGGTATTGAACCCAGGGGCGCTTAACCAGGAAGCCACATCCCCAACCCTTCTTTATATCTTTACTTAGAGACAGGGTCTCCCTGAGTTGCTTAGAGCCTTGCTCAGCTGCTGTGCCTGACTTTTAACTAACAACCCTCCTACCTCAGCCTCCCGAGCTGCTGGGATTATGGGCGTGTACCACCACGCCCAGCATAATGAGATTTCTTACAGAAAGGACCCAAGTCTAAACACCAAATTCATTTATGTTTCATATACACTTTATACACATGGCAAGAAGGTAATTTTATATAATATATTTAATGCACTTAAATTCTGACTGTGACCCATCACATGAGGGCAGTGAAGAATTTTCCACTTATGTTGTCATGTCAGCACTCAGTTTCAGATTTTGAAGCATGTTGAATTTCAAATTAGGAATGTTCAATCTGTATATCAATTTATGCTTCTACTAACATGTGAGAGTGCTTCATTCATTGTATCTTTGCCAGCCAAGGCTAACTGGAAATATATACAAATATAATTCTTTTTCTTATTGAAAAGAGTGGCAGTTATTGTGGGAAATGCAGAAAAATTTAAGAAAGAAAATAAAAATCACCCCCAACTTCCTCACATAGATGTACATTACAGTGGACGTTGTAATGGATTTCTTTAATTGCAACCACTTACCAGGTTCTGTTCTGGAAACCCCACTTTGGTTGTAAGCACTTACTCATATCATTGAGTAATTTTTCTATAACCATTAATTTAAAAATTTATTTGATTAGGTAATATTTGAACAGAGTAACATTTCAAAAAACAGAGACGATCATATAGCCAAGTGTGCCACCTACCTCTGGCAGTCAATCTCCCCCCCCATCTTCCTAGAGATGTTCTGTTCAGAGACAAATGTCTATCATGTCACCTTTTTTTTTTTTTGGTGATGAGGATGGTCCTGAGGGCCTCGCACATATGAGGTAAGTATGCTACTGCTGAGCTAATCCCCAGTTCTCATGCCACCATTTTTAATGAATACACAATAATTCAATGTATGGGAACATTGTGATTTATTATCCAAATCTCTTGAAAACCCAGGAACTTGTCGGACATATCAATATCTCTGCACAGGAGATCTCTATACTTAGATTTGCATGATTATTCCTTAACATAAATTCCCAGAAGAAGTGTGACTGGGTCAAAGGGGCTTAACAATTCAGAATTATTTTGATATTCTGTATCAGGCAGCTCACCAGAAATGCTACCTACCAGCAGTTCATGAGAGTGCCTCTTTTCTCCGTATACTCTCCTATACTAGGTATTATCAATTCTATTTATTTTTTTAATTAAAAAAGTTGTGCGTGTGTGTGTGTGTGTGTGTGCGCGCGCACATGCTGGAGATTGAACCCAGAGGTACTTTACCACTGAGCTACATCCCCAGCACTTTTTAAATTTTTTTATTTTAATTTTTATTATTTTATTTTATTTATTTTTAGTTTGAATATCCATATACATTTTCACATATATATTCTTATATATGTTTATATACATTCATATATATACATATATATGAATATACCCTAATGGCAACCAAATTCCTGCTCATACATTTTCAGCTACATAATCATAAACTATAACTCAAACAAATTGTAAACATCTATCTCAAAAGAAAAGAAAAATTATATACAAATTTATATCCATTTAAATATTTTCATGTACATATTTTTTTTGTGTGGTGCTGGGGGTTGAACCCAGGGACTTGTGCATGCAAGGCAAGCACTCTACCAAACAAGCTACATCCCCAACCCTTTCATGTATATTTTTACATACATATTCATATTTGTATTCCTATATATGGATAAAAATGTTTAATCCCTAAACTAACCTGAAGTATTTTTCTACATTAGTCCTGTACCTCCCAGTACACCTCAGAGAAACATATACGTATAAACATAAACATGTACATAGAAGCCATAATATTTTACATGAATGTACCTATGTATTTGGGGATATAAGTTCATAAATTTACATAAAAACCAGCACTTTTTTAATTTTAAATTTAGAGACAGGATTTCACTAAGTTGATTAGGATCTCACAAAGTTGCTGAGGCTGGCCTATGAATTAATGATCCTCCTACTTCAACCTCTAGAGTTACTGGGATTATAGGCATGTACCACCATGCCTATATCTACTTTATTTTGATGTTTGCTAATTCAGTAGTTTTTAAAAATCATGTTTGTCAATTTATGTTGTGTTTCACATTTACTGACATTTGCATTTCTTATTTTGAGTATTAGAGTTAAAATCTGTAAATTTTTTTCAATTTTTTGAGGTATTCATTTTCACATGGTAGGAATTATCAAGCAATATCCATATCGAGAATATTGGCTTGTGGGCTGGGGATGTAGCCCAGTGCTAGATCATTTTCCTAAAATGCCCCAGGTCCTGAGTTCAATCCCTCAGGAATGGGAAATCTTGGCCTACTTAATAAGTGTACGCATGATTCTATTGTTATTACAAATGTGCATTTCTTTGGTTATAAATGGAACCGAACATTTTCTCCTTTTGTTCATTTGATTATATTTTATCTTTTGTGAATCCTAAGCTCATCCTGTTTTGTCATTTTCCTCAGACACTTTTAAAATGTGGACAAATCAGCCAGTCTTTGGGGTGGCCAAGGTGATCTTCATCTTGACCCTGGCGATAGGCTTCATGCTCACCATCTGGATGCATCTGCCGTACCTGCCTGGTTTTTGGAAAGTGCCTGCCTTCAGCTTCATTGGGACCGTCATGAGCTTCTGTGAAGGTGCCCCCCCAGCTCTGAAAAAGGTCCTTAGTTCTCCTAACCCATGTCTTCCTGGGCACTTCTCCCTTCTTTGGGGGTGGTATGGGACTTTTGAGGTGATGGGAAAAGAGAACTGAGAGTTAAGTTACATCATTTCCCAGTTACTAGACAGATGGAGTTGGAAGAGTTGATTTCTGTGAGCCTGGGGGTTGGGGGTTGGGGTGAGGTGCTGTGGACTGTGTGGTGATGGGAGTTGTAGTTTGTGGCTACAAGCCACTGGGGAAGATACCCCTGTGCAATTCTTAAATGAATAAGACCTCTCTGTCTTCCTCACAGTCACCCTCATTTTCTCTGTCCTCCTGTTGTTCCCTATTAACCTCTGGATCTTTGAGGTGAAGAAGAATCTGTCTGTTCCCCTTGGTTGGAGCTATTTCATTGGTTGGCTGGTGTTTATCCTATATGTCTCTTGTGGTGAGTGGCTAGGAGAGCTCTGGGGGAAGGAGAGAATGTGGGTGGGTCAGGGCAGAGAAAGTGTGGAGGGAAGGGGCAGGCAGTCCCCAGGAACAAGTTCTTAGGGAACCTCACCCTTCTTGTCACTCTTCTTCCCACTCTCCAATTTCCCTTCCCAATCCCCTGTCCTTTCCCAGGAATCCTTTGCTATTTGAACCACATAACTTTCTGGACTGTGATTCTGAACAAATCCTCTGGCGCCATGTTCTGCCGTAGTAGTTCCAGGCCAGTGCAAGACCCTCCGGATGATCAGACTAACTCAGACATCAGCCAAAGGGAAGTCCTGCATTGTGAGCAAAAGAATTAGACATCTGCCAACTTATCCATTCACCGAAATCCTTCTTCGTGACTATTCCCCAAACTCTTGAATAGGTTGACCCTCGATGTTGTAAGAAATGAGAAAAGGAAGATTTGGGGCCAGCTCTGTACTCCTTTTCCTTGTCCCTGCCTCGCCTGTAGCTTGGGTGATGTGAAATAAATTATCCATCTTTTCTTTATCATGTCTGGTGGTTGTTGAGATGAACTAGAGGAGGGAAAGGAAGGGAGAAAAAAAAAGTTGATTTCCCACTTCTTTCTGCCTAGGAAACTTCTGACACTCTTTGGTCCCTAAATCTGTCTAACCTCCTCTATATAGCATACCTGTACATAGGCAAACACCTTTTTATTTTTATTTTTTGGTTCTTAGAGATTGGACCCATTGGTACTGTACCACTGAGCTACAGTTCCAGCTCTTTTTACATTTTTTTCATTCTGAGATTGGGTCTTGCTAAGTTGCCCAGGCTAGCCTTGAATTTGTGATTGTCCTGCCTCAACCTCCCAAATCGCTGGGATTTCAGGTGTGCACCACTGCACTTGGGAGCAAGCACCTCTTGAGAGCTAAGCCTCTTTATACTTTGTTACCTCTATCCCAGCATTTGCTAGTTAGTGGGTAGAAGGAGATATAGCTGATTAGGACAGATGTATCACTTATGAACTTGTTGGCTTATTCATAGTATTCAAAAGCAAAATGGCCCTGGGGTAAGAGGCAGGTTAAATAATGATAGATCAGTAGAAAGTGTGGTTGTACTGCACAGGTGGTCAGCTCAGGCGACTGCTCTGGGCAGCAATCCCACCCTCTGTGTGCAGCTCAGATAACTGAACTCTCAGAGCTCTATGCCCTGGATACCACACAGCTACATGCAACACAACTGCTCCACTCTGTCTGCTATAGTCCTCCACTCAAAACTCCCCCATCCTCTACTCCATAACAGCAGGAACAAAACAGACCCAAAGACAAGTTGCACATATAAATAAACGAATTTCACAAAGACAGGCAACATTCAGCTGGGGCAGCGCTGGTGGTATCTGTCAGAATTTGATCATCTTGCTCAGAGGCCAGCCTCCCAGAAGATTATGATTTTGTACCTTTATGGTAAATCTTGCAATCAGAGTGTAAATCCTCTAACTTTGTTTTTCTTTTTCAATCTCTTTTTTGCTGCCTCCGTTTTCTTTCTTCACTAAGTTGCCCAGGTTGACCTCCAACTTGCAATCCTCCTGCCTCAGCCTTCTGAGTGTCTGGGCATGCATCACCATGCCCATCTTTGTTTTTCTTTTTCAAGGTTGCTTTTGGGCATTCTTGATTTTTGTATTTTCATATAACTCTTAAATTTAGCTTGTATTTCTATTTTCAAAAGTCTACTGACATTTTGGCAGGGATAGTGTTGAGTCTATCAATGTAGAAAGAGTGCTATCTTAATATTTAAGTCTTCCAATCCATGATCACAGCATCTCTTTCCATTTATTTAGGTCTTCTAAAATTTCTTTTGGGACTGGGTAATGTGGCACATGCCTCTAATGCCAATTACTCAGAAGACTGAGGCAGGATTGCAAGTTCAAGGCCAGCATCAGCTACTTAGGAAGAACTTGTCTCAAAATAAAGGTCCTGGAATATAGCTCAGTTCAATCCCAGTAAGAAATAAATAAACCATCTTTTATAATTTCTAGTGGAAAGATCTTACACATATTTCATTAGATTTATTCTTAGGCATTGACTTTTTATACTATTGTAAATGCCCTTAACTTTTACTTTTATAATTGATAATCACTAACATATAGAGAATGCAACTGATTTTTAATATCAAACTTGCATCCTGTAACAATGTAACTTTATATCTCTTCTAATATATATACTTTCAAGATTCAATGAGGCTAAAAAAAGATGCTATGTGGCTTTCTACACATATGGTCATGTGACCTGTGAATGATGGTTTGAGTTTGTTCCTGATACTCATGTTGTTTGCTTCTTTTTCTTAAATATTGTGTGTGTGTGTGGCGGGGGGTAGGGGTCAAACCCATGGTTTTGGACATGCCAGGTAAGCACTCTACCACCAAGCTACATCCCCAGACCTTCTTATGTTGTTTTATTGATTTGTACTACGATGTTGAATAGATCTGATAAGAATAGATACCCTTGCCTTGTTCCTGATCTTAGGGGAGTAGTGTTTAATGTTATATCATTAAATATGATAGCTGTAGGATTTTTGTAGATATCCTTTATGGAACTGAGGAAACTCTCTTCTAATCTTAGTTTGCCAAATGTTTTACATTTTTAAATCATAACTGAATATTGAATTTTGTCAGATGCTTTTTCTGCATCTAGTGAGATAATCATATAGTTTTTCTTTTTTGTTTTGCAAATATGGTGTATTTTTTGCAAATTCTTTTGCAAATGTGTTTTTAAGTCAAACTGCTTTCCTGGAGTAAACCTTACTTGGTCAGTCATGATAAATTAACTTTAGTATAAATTGCTGCATTTGATTCATTGTTAAGGATTATCCCATTTGTTTTCATGAGGAATATTGGCCTATACTTTTCTAAAAATATATTTCCAATTTTTCAGTTTCGGGTATTAGTACTGTACTGGCCTCATAGGTTGAAAATGTTCTCTCTTTATTTTCTGAGATAATTTATGTCATATTTGTGTTATTTCTTCCTTACCTATTTGTTAAGGAAACCAGTTGTGGTAGGTTTGGGTTGTGTCAGCTTAGCTAAACTGGAAATGTTTTCCAGTCTTTCTCCCGCATTAAGATTACCTTGAGCCACAGGGACATTTTATATGAGATTTGGAAGTAGATGTGGAACATCAGTCATTTTCCTCTTATACTAGAAAGGCTGGGGCAGGGAATGAGTACCACTTTGACTTACACATTGTCACTTATTTGCCAGCTCACCTAGTTGATTTGGGGCAGTCCCCCACCCCCACCCCCATATCTCTCATCTCTTGTCGGATCCTTCCTCAGTTCTTGGGCCAAGTTTGTGTGAAAGTCTATGATGAAAGGCACAAGTTTCTCTTGCAGGATAAGAGAAGTCCAAACTGAAGGCAGCAAGAGATCAACACAAGTATAAGTCCATTCTCAGGAGTTCTGAATCAACCTTGCAGCTTCCTGCTTATTGCTTGCTTTCCCATTTCACATCCTCCTTCCCTGACTGCTTACTCTGAGAACTGCAGGTTCCACAAGCAGATACAGAATAGCTTCACAGATGGTTTATCTGGGCCTCTAGTTATATAAGGTCAAATCCCTAAAATAAAGCTCTTTTTATATATAGATCCTAGAGGTTCTTTGTCTCTGATTGAACCTTAACTGATAGATACAAATGAAACCATCCAGGTCTGCCATTGAGCTCATCATTGAGTATTTTGTTTTGGTCATTGAATTTTCCAGTTCTAAAATTTCTATTTGGTGGTTCTGTATATCTGCTTTTTTTTTCTTCATTTGTTTCAAGCATGTTTGTAATTGCTCCTTGAAGCATTTTTAGGAAGGCTGCTTTAAAATCCTTGTTAAAAGATTCCAGCATCTCTGGCATCTCAGTGATGGCATCTGTTGGTTATTTTTTTGTCCCTCAAGTTGAAATTTTCTTTGTTCTTGATGTAATGTTTGATTTTGCATTATATCTTGGGAATTTTGGGTACTGTGTCATGAGACTTCAGATGTTATTTAAATCTTCTTTTTTTTTTTTTTTTTTTTTTTGAGCCAGGGATTGAACTCAGGGACACTCGGCCACTGAGCCACATCCCCAGACCTATTTTGTATTTTATTTAGAGACAGGGTCTCACTGAGTTGCTTAGGGCCTCGCTAAGTTGCTGAGGCTGGCTTTGAACTCGTGATCCTCCTGCCTCAACCTCCCGAGTTGCTGGGTTTACAGGCGTGCGCCACCACGCCCGGCAAATCTTCTGTTTTAACAGGCCTTCTCTAACATTGTGTCATGTGGGGACGGAGGGTTTCTTTCCTAGTAGTAGGTGGGAATGTTCCCCATTTGGCCTCCTTTGACACTCTGGACAGAGGGAGGAGTACTTCATTACTGCTGGACAGAGTGGGTTTTCAGGTTCCTCCACAAAACCTCCACTGACACCTCCCTGGCCTGGCATGGAAGAACTTTTTTTTTTTTTAGTCACACAATTCATATAATCTTACGTATGCATAGGGTAATACTATCTGTCTCAGTATACTATTTTTCCGTCCCCCATCCCCTCCCATCCCATTTTCCTCTACACCATCCATACTACAGAAGAACTTTATTATTCCTCCCCATGTGACCTGTACTTGTGGGGGGGTGGAAGCACTTGTTACCACTGGATGACAATGAAAGTTCCAGCTTCCCATGCACCCTCTTCTGACACTACCAGGGAGGAAGACGGGGCACATCATTATTGGTGGATGGGATAGAAGTCTAGGATCTCTATATGATCTCCACTGAAGCTGTGTATGGTGGGTCCCTTATCACTAGGTAAGGATGAAATCCTGGTTCTCCACTAGGTCTTCTCTGATACCACCCCAGCAGGAGTGGGGGAAGGCAGGGGTGGGTGGGAGGAGAGGGACCTTGTAGACAAAGATGGCTTCCTTTGGTTCTGTTCATTTTTGCTTTAAGTATTTTGAAGCTCTTCCATGAGGTATACATTTAGGATTGTTATGTCTTTTGGATGAATTGATCTTTTAATCATGCTAAAACATATCTTTTACCTGGTGCAAAGGTGAAGGCCTGTAATCTCAGCAACTGGGAGACTGAGGCAGGAAGACTGCATGTTCAAAGAGAGGTCTTAAGCAACTTAGCAAGAGCAGGTCTCATAATAAAAAATAAAAAGAGTTGGGGATGTTGCTCAGTGGTTAAGCACCTCGGGGTTCAATCTCCAGTAACAAAACAAAACAATATTTTTTCTTAAATAATGCTCTCGGTTTTAATTCTACATTGTCTGATATTAACATAACCACACATACTTTCTTATATCTAGTGTTTGAAGGATCTTTTTGATCCCTTTACTTTCAACTTGTCTTTTAAAAAAAAAGAGTGTTTTTCTTACAAACAGTTTGCTTTTTCCCATTTAAAAAAATTGTGGCAAAATAAACATAATGTAAATTTTACCACTTTAGCCACTAGTAATTGTCCAGTCCAGTAACACTTAGTACATCACTATTCTATTGTGGGCCACCATCCCACCCGACAACTTTTAAAAATCTTTCTAACCTGAAACTCTGTACCTATTAAACAGTACCTTCCAATTTTCCCCTTTCTCCAGCCCCTGGAAACCACTATTCTACTTTTTGTCCTTATGAATTTGACAGTTCTTGATAACTCATATAAGTGGAATCAAGTAACATTTGTTGTTTCATGTCTGACTTATTTCAGTTGGAACAATGGCTTTAAGATTCATCATCTATGTTGTAGCACATACCAGAATTTCATTTTTCTTAAGGCTGATTAATATTCCATATATGTATACACCACAGCTCCTTTATCCATTCATGCACTGATGGGCATTTGAGTTTTTGCCACATTTTGGCTACTGTGAACAATGCTGCTATAAAAATTGGAGCGTAATTCTCACATATGTAATCATAGGCCAAAGGGTCTGCTAGATCCAGTAGTGCCGTTTATTCTCCTATGGTAGTCTACATTAATATTATTCACCAGATGTTTACGCTTTCTGATTTCTGGGAATATGCTAAGATTGCAACTTCTGGCCTTGTGATTAGCTCTGGCCAATGAATTGTGGCACACTTGTACTTTTGGACCAGGGCATTTTCCCCTTTCTCCAGGGCATTTAATTGCCAATGTGAATTCCCTCTGCCACAGTAAAACAGCATTCACGATGGTGGCTGATCTGTTGCCCTGGGGGTTAGAATGAGGAGACAAGGAACTTAGTCCATAGTTAATCCTTGATGAACAAGGTAGTGCTATGGGCTGAATTGTGCCCCCCCACCCATGTAACTCACATGTTGAGGTCCTAACCTCAAATATAGCATTTGGAGTTGGGACTTTTTTTTTTTTTGGTGCTGGGGATTGAACCCAGGGCCTTATGCTTGCAAGGCAAGCACTTTACCAACTGAGCTATATCCCCAGCCCTGGAGTTGGGTGGGTGGGTGGGTGGGGCTTTATGGAAGTCCTTATGGTTAAATGAGGGCACAAGAGTGGAGGCTTGATCAATAATATTAGTGTCCTTACAAGCAGAGACACTCAGGAACTCCCTGCACACATGCTCTGTCTGTCTCTGTCTCTGTCTCTCTCTCTCTTTCTCTCTGATTATGCACCAGGAAAAGGCTATGTGAGGACATAGCGGATGGCAGCTGTTTTTAAGATGGGAAGTGCCTTCCCCAGAAAGTGAATTGGCCAGAAACTTGGTCTTGGATTTTTGCCTCAAGAACTGTGAGAAAATTAATTCTATTGTTTATGCCATGCATTCTGTGGAGTTTTGTTATTGTAGCCTGATCAGACTAAGATGTGAATTCTTAGTGAATGCAGTCATTAGTAGAATGTAGCTTGGTTGTTATAAGCTACTAAGATTTTAGAGTTGTTTATTATGTTAGCATAACTGAGACTATCCCGATTGACACAACTCCTTTGGCTAAAGGGGAGAGAGAGAGAGAGAGAGAGAGAGAGAGAGAGAGAGAGAGAGAGATTGATTAAAACTGAAGCTGTTCTCCTTTATAAAGACACTCCAGGGCTGGGGATATAGCTCAGTTGGTAGAGTGCCTGCCTCACAAGCACAAGGCCCTGGGTTCAAATCCACAGCACCACAAAAAAAAAAAAAAAAGACACTCCATTACTTATATAACTGAATTTATAGACCCTGATTTGAATGACCATGAGATAGCAAGGCTTGAGAGGTTGACATTCCATAAGCAAGGACTTCTTATTCTATGAGGTCTGAATAACTAAAGAAACTAATAATCTTGACAGACAAAGAATGGAAAGATTTGAAGATACAGAACAGGTGCATAGATGAATCCCTGACAGTGGGTTCTTATTCCTCAATGTAGATTAGTGTTTATATTCTTTATATTTTTGAAATCTTTGTTCTAATGTCTTAAAAACACTTCAGTTTTATTATAGTTGTCTAAATAGACTCACTGCTCAGCTGCTATTTTTATTTTTGTATTTTTTACAGCATGGGGATTGAACTCAGGGATACTCTACCACTGAGTTGCACCCCCAGTTCTATTTATTTATTTATTTATTTATTTATTTATTTATGGTACTCGGGATTGAACCCAGGGGCACTCCACCACTGAGTCACATCCCCAGCCCTATTTTGTATTTATTTAGAGACAGGGTCTCACTGAGTTGCTTAGGGCCTCACTAAGTTGCTGAGGCTGGCTTTGAACTTGCGATCCTCCTGCCTCAGCCTCCCAAGTGCTGGGATTACAGGCATGCGCCACCATGCCCGGCCTCTTTTTATTTATTTTTAAGACAGGGTCTTACTAAGTAGTTGCCCGGGCTGTCCTCAAGCTTGTGATCCCCCTGCTTTGGCCTAGCTAAGTAGCTGAGATTATAGGTGTGCAGGCATCACCTCTGGCCAGCATGCTGATTTTCACAGCATTTTGAAAAAAACTTTTAAAAAGAAACCTCTAGGGGTTGGGTACATGCCTGGAATCCCAGCAATTTGGGAGGCTGAGGCTGGAGGATCACAAGTATAAGCCCAGTCTGGCCACTTAGTGAGACACTATCAAAATAAAAAGAATTGAGGATGTAACTCAGTGCTCAGTATCATACACACAAAATAAATAAATGAATGAGTAAATATATAGAAAATAAAAACCACCTGGCACAGTGGCACATGCCTGTAATCCCAGCACTTGGGAGGCTGAGGCAGGAGGATCTCAAGTTCAAAGCCAGCCTCAGCAACTTAGTGAGGCCCTGTGTAACTCAGTGAGACTATCTCTAAATAAAAGTACAAAAAAAAAAAAAAAAGGGCTGGGGACGTGGTTCAGTGGTAAATTACGCCTGGGTTAAAACCTTGGAACAAAAAAAAAAAAAAAAAAGAAAGAAAGAAAAGAAAAATACCTTAGGGTTGTTAGTTAAAGGCTGTAGGACGTGGCTTTAGTTAAGATTATCTAGCCAGGACTAAAACAAAGTATAAACAGAACAACTAAAAACCAAGTGCCTTAAAGATATGAGAAAACAAGACACACATATTTGCAAAACGTATATCTGATATCTGATAAAGGACTGTTATTCAAAATGTACCAAAAAAAACCTCTAAAAACACAACAAAGAAAATGAACAACTCAATTTAAAAATGCTCAGGGCCAGGCACGGTGGTGCACGCCTGTAATCCAAGCGATTTGGGAGGCTGAGTCAGGAGGATCGCGAGTTCAAAGCCAGCCTCAGCAACTTAACGAGGCCCTAAGCAACTCAGTGAGACCCTGTCTCTAAATAAAAATACAAAATAGGGCTGGGGATGTGGCTCAGTGGCCGAGTGCTCCTGAGTTCAATCCCCGGTTCCAAAAAAAAAAAAAAATGCCCAGAAAATCTGAATAGATACCTCATGAAACATGACATACAAATTGCAAATAAGCATATGAAAAGATCCTCAATATCATGTCTTAAGGGAACTGCAAGTTTAACAAAAATGAGACATCATTATACGTATTAGAATAGTTGAAATCCAAACACTGTCAACACCAAATACTGGCAAGCATGTGGAGCAACAGGAACTCTTATTCCTTGTGGGTGGGAATGCAAAAGGGTACAGCTACTTTGGAACACGGTTTGGCAATTTCTTATAAAATGAAACATACTCTTGTCATATGATCCAACTAGGTATTTACCCAAATGGATTGGGCTTGAACACATTCATTCATTTCTTTTTTCTTTTTTCAGTACCAGGGATTGAACCCTAGGGTACTTTACCACTGAGCTATATCCCTGTCTTTTTTATTTTTATTTTTTTGAGATAGTTTGTCCACAGATTGCTGAAGGTCTCATTAAATTCCCCGGGGCTGGCCCCAAACTTGCAGTCCTACTACCTCAGCCTCTGGAGTCCCTGGGATTACAGGCATTCGCCACCCAGCTAGAACACACTCATTCTTATATGGAATCCTGCCCCTCTGCAGGCTAGAGAGCAAACTCCAAGTGAGGACCCTGAATATCCACGTTCAAAGTTGTCTTTTGTCCTTGGCAAGACCCTGCTGATACTCTTTCCAAAATTTTTTTTGGGCGTGGGACATCATTTCAGACTTATTAGAAGTGTTGCAAGAATAGTTCAAAGAATTGTTGCATACTCTTCACCCAGATTCCTCAAATGTTAACATTTTACTGCATTTGCTTTATTTCTTTCTCCCTCCCCTTCTCCACACATACTTTTGCCCTTTGTACCATTTGGGAATAAACTGCAGACATGATGCTCCTTTACCCCAAAATATTTCGACGTGTATTTCCTAAACACAACGTCATTTTTTATATAACTGTAGGACAGCTTCCAAGATACAAAACTATGATCTTCAGAGAATATTCAGATTTTCCCAATTGTCCTGATGATACTCATTATAACAGAAGAATGTCATGTATCATGCATTGCATTCAGTCACCATGTCTCTTTATTCTATTTTAACTGGAATAGTTTCTCTCTTTCTTTGTCTTTCATAATATTTACATTTCTTAAGAGCATTGACCAGGCTGGGCACTGTGGAGCATGCCTGAAATCCCATGTACTTGGGAGTCTGAAGCAGGGGAATCCTAAATTCAAGCCCAGCCTGTTCAACTAAGCAAGACTCTGCCTCAAAATAAAAAATAAAATTAAAAGGGCTGGGGATATAACTTAGTGGTAGAGTGCCCCCAGGTTTGATCCTTAGTTAAAAAAATCCTATTTCTCCTGCAAGAAATCCTCTACTACAGAGTAGGCAGAATGGAGAATGTTCATCATCAAACTGCAATCCTTCAAAACTCAGCTTATTTATGCTCATATTTTTGCATTTAGTAGTCTCTTTATTTGTTGATACCTCCAAAGACCAGCATGATGACTGACACATAGCTGGTACTTATACATGTTCAATGAATGAATGAAATTGACAGGCTCAGGGAGGGGGTGAATAAGAGCCAGAGGAGGAAAAGTCCAGATTAGTGATGGATTTCAGGGGATGGGGGACTTCTGATACAGAGAGCACCTGCATCTGCAGAGGAAAAAGAGGTGCCTGGGCAGATTCTCTCTACCCCTCTTAGGGCAGGGAGACAGTGTATCAGGATTGGAGGGCAGTTGTTTTATTACAAGTGAGCTGGGTTCCTTGTGGTTCCTACATTTAAGGCAGACTTATAAAAATTATCTCTTTCTGCCATTGCATTAGGAGAAAGACAGAGAGAGGTGATATCCTGGGGTGGAGGCGGGAGAAGGAGAGAGGCAAATGTCTGGACACTGAATGACTCACCAAAGTTAGGAGTGACTTATCTCTGCAAAACCCAGAGGAAAGGCTCATCACCTGCCAAGTGTTTACCCTGTGATGTCAGGGGAAGTGCACAAAAGCGAAAGGAAATCCTAGGTCAAAGTTCCAGGTGTGGAGAAGTTCTGAGCAAAGAACCAGTCAACAGAAAGGAGGTAGCTGTCAGAAAAAAATAGAACAATAAGATTTCACAAAGGAGACTTGGGGAGGCAAGGAGCAAAATATCAGGGACAAAATTTAAATGGAAAAGAGAGAAATTGATCCACCCCCCCACCAAAATCACAAACCAATTATAATTAAGAAGAGTAGGCATAAGACAAATGAACTTCTGAAGGCAAGATCTCTCATTAAAATGAAAAGCCAGTTTTCTCAGGAAGCTCCTATTTCCTGCTCATTTGTTTGCTTGGAAAACACAGTAGAGCTGGCCATCTGGGGTAATTAATTCTAGGGTAAAAATGTCAGAACCTAGGTAAACAAAGATCAGCACCAAGATAACAAAAATAAGAAGAAACAAGGAACTGAAAAAGAAACTAAAGGGATAAAATTCTGAACAAAATCCAGAGGATTCCAGGGATAAACATGTCTTGCTATCAATATTGTTGAATGAGCATCCCAGGAGGGCTCTTATTCTTTCATATTTAAAAACATCTTAGTTTTCAAATTAATTTCTGTAAAACTTTGATAAAACCAATGGGAAGATCTATAAATCACATTTTTTTTTTTTTTTTTTAAAAACCAGATACTTTTTCCCTGTAAAGTTCTACAACCCAAAGTCACCAGTTCTAAAAAGGTGAAAGGAACTGGGCAGAGGTAACTGGTTAAATCTGATTGAACCAAACCTTGGCATACCACACTTTAATGGTCTGTTGAACTAATGTTCTGAAAGCATGCAAAGTAATTTGGAAGTAAGAGTGTGAGTCTGAACTTCTCTGTGCTAACTAAAGACATTTCAGTGCTTAGTCTCAAAATACTACTGGTAATGGAATCTCACCTGATGCCACAACACAAAAGATGCAAAGGTCCTTTGGACCAAGTTATGCCTCAGCTTGGATGTCAGGTTTAAGCCATTGTCTTGTGAGCAATGGGAAGCCACTGGGGATTCCAGAGCAGGGACTGTGGTTACAAGCACTGATCTTGGACTTAAAAAAGACTTGCGATTGATTCTTGGGCTAGTTATTAACTTTTCTGAGCTTCATTTCCTTCTCCATAAAAGAGGGAGTCTTTAAAATACCTCACCTATTTACACTCATTTCTTCAAATTCAACCCACTTTGTAGGGTTGTGTGGATTAATTAGTAAAATGAGTTTAAAGAATCTGGTACTGTAGATATATCAGCATTCAATAGTGTTGACGATTATTGTGAGCAGAGTTTTACTTCCAGAAGACTCATTAGGCAGGTTGTCTCCTAGTCAAGCAAGGCAACAATGAACAAGGTCCTGGGATGGGCCTTTAAGTGCATTTACTGCTATGAGGAGATCAGAGTGGATTAGGAGTGAGAAAGGGCCTTTGTGTTTAGCAATTGGGGATGCACTGGTGACCTTTGCGGGAGTAATAAACAGAGCATACTGTAGCATTTGTGCACCTCTTTATAGTTCCTAAAGCGCTTTAACAAAGGATGGGTTGTACTGTTAGAAAATGAACTTTCCCTCCCTCTATTAATAGCAAAAGTGCACTTAAGGACAAGTATTTCTCTTTCTTTTTTATTTTTATTTTTTAGATGCTGATAGACCTTTATTTTATTCATTTATTTATGCGTGGTGCTGAGAATCAAACCCAGTGCCTCACATATGCTAGGCAAGAGCTCTATCATTGAGCCACAACCCCAGCCCCAAGTATGTCTCTTTCTCTAAGCACTCCTTAACTCTGGGGGTGAGGAGGACCCTGTGTAGTCCTCTCAGGAGGAAAGGAGGAAAGAGGTGACTCAACCTTGAAGGGTGAGCAATTCTAATAAAGGACTTGAAGCCAGCCTGAGGCTGGGCAGGTGGCTATGCACATGAATAGGCGTAACTGGCACAAGGGCACTGAGCACTGCTCCAGTGGAAGAAGCCAGAATGTAGGACCCGCCCATCATGGACCCAGGTAGGACTTGCCCAGATTGGCTGCTGTCTTGCCCCCAGCACTTCTTGTTTGGAAGAGAGGATTTGTCCTCATTCTGCTGGTCATTCCTAGGAGACTGGATTATGTGAAAGTTCCTTAAACAGAAGGGGGAAGTGACACCCCCACCCCCATTCTAAACATACCTTCTCTCATCAACTCCTCCACAGCTCTATGGATGTGGGGTGATTGGATTTTTTTGGTACTGGGAATTATTGGGAATTGAACCCAGGGGCACTTAACTACTAAGCCACATCCCTAACCCTTTTTAATATTTTATTTAGAAACAGGGTCTTGTTAAATTGCTTAGGGCCTCCCTAAATTTCTGAGGCTGGTTTTGAACTTGGAATCCTCCTGTCTCAGCATCCTGAGCTGCTGGGATTACAGGTGTGTGCTGCTGCACCCAGCTACTTGGGGTGATTATTATCGTGCCCTTTTTATAGACAAGACGGGGGACTTGTTCAATGTTATGAATGCAGAGCCAGAGCTTGAGTTCTGTGGAAGAAAAATTCTACTCTCTTCACTGTTAAAAAAAATTTTTTTAGCACACTCGTCATTTTTTTTCTTTTTCATATAAAATTGAGTTCCATTGAATTCATAACAGAATTTCAGAGATGAGAGTCTTAAAAATGCAAATCTTCATAACTAACAAAGAGTCTCAGAAAAATAGGGCAACATTCCCCTTCTCCTGAAAGGGAGACACCATTCTGCATTAGAAAACTACTAGGTCAAAGAGTCTGGTCAGACAGGTATTAAAGATCTTAAGAATATCAATCTGCTTCTCTTGTGCAAAATGGAGACTTGTCTGAATGTTTGTAACATATACCAATTCATCCTGTTTCCTGTTAAAACAAAAATTTGTCCTTGCAAGTGTTATTTGGTCAGAGGAATTTTTCTAAGTCTTCTAAGACCTTTTAAATTGTTGCCATGCCTTATAAAAATGACTTCTCACAATCTGTCATTCTGATTGGTTGCTGCAACAGGTTGAATGGTGTTGCTCTAAAAGATGTTTAAGTCCTAATCCCCCGGAATTTGTGAATGTGACCTCATTTGGAAAAGCAGTCATTGAAGATGTTCAGGATAAGGTGAGGTCATTAGAGATGGCCCCAATCCAACTGATATCCTTATAAAAAGGGAACATTTGGACACAGAGACACATGTATGGAGGGAAAATGATGTGAAGCTACAGAGAGAATACCATTTACAAGCTAAGGAACATCTATGACTCCTAGAAGCTAATCAAAAGGCTAGGAATAGCCGGGCGCGGTGGCGCACGCCTGTAATCCCAGCACCTGGGAGGCTGAGGCAGGAGGATCGAGAGTTCAAAGCCAGCCTCAGCAACTTAGCGAGGCCCTAAGCAACTCAGTGAGACCCTGTCTCTAAATAAAATACAAAATAGGGCTGGGGATGTGGCTCAGTAGTTGAGTGCCCCTGGGTTTAATCCCCAGTACAAAAAAAAAAAAAAAAAAAAAAGGCTAGGAATAGTGTCCCTCCCTGTCCTCAAGAAAACCCTGCTTACATCTTGATCTCAAACTTCCCAGAGCTGTAAGAGCAAATGTTTAAACCATCCAGTATGTGGTATTTTGTTATGGCAGCCCCCAGAAATCACTTAGCTGTTGTGAAAATGATATAGGAATTACTTTATTTCTTTATTAGATTTGTATCACATCAAAATAAGATTACTGGTGTTTTTCTTTATTCTTATGTGCAGGACAGAAAATTTTTTTAAAACTTTCAAATAACTTTAACCATGCTTCTTTTAACCATGATATGATTACAAGCCCAGTACTCTTCTATTACACCACAGCTGCAAATGTGCATATTAGCATAACTGGCCATTAGTTTTTCTTCTGCGATTAGTCTTTGCCCATTTTCTATTGGTTACTGTTTGCATTATGACTTTGTAGGTGCTCACTTTAAAACTAGGCTCCTTGGGGCTGGGGATGTAACTCAGTGGTAGAGTCTTTGCCTCATATGCACAAGGTTCTGGATTTGATCTCTAGCACTGAAAAAAAAAAAATAGGCTCCTTCGGTCTGTTTTGGATATTGCAAACTTTTTTCCCCATCTATCACTTATCTTTACTTTTAAAATGGTATTATTTTCCACACAGACATTTTTTATTTTTATGTAATCAAATATATTAATATTTCATGGTTTCTAAATTTCATACATTGTTTAGGAAGGTTTTCTTCATCCCAAAACCACACAAATCTATTTTTCCCCAATACTTTCATTTTTTCTAAAAAATAGATTTAGGGATCAAATTTCCTGTTTTTCCAGATGGATAGCTAATTGGTCCTATTAATTGAACACATCCCTTCCCACTGATGTGAAGTGTCATTCTTATTATAATAAATTCCCAGAGATACACGGGTTTGTTTCTGGCCTTTCTTAAGTAGAAATGCATATGCACATATTGAATGGCCCAGATGGCAGCCGACTAGAAAATGCATGCATGCAAAGCCTCCCTTCATTTGCTGCCATGCACATAAGTGGGCCACATCTTCCAAGATGTCAAGAGCTGCTAGACACCCAGATTTTCATATAAAATTTCCAGTTTTTAAAGTGCTGGCCATAAACTTTTTGAAATAAAAAAGTTAAGATGGACAAAATATATTTGTAAACAGAGAGCTGCCGTGGCACACCAGTTGGTGACCTCTATTCCAGATACTGAAATATGATAGTGCAGTGTGAGGCCAGACTCGTCCAGGATTCCACTTCCAACTCTTTCCACTGTCAACATGAAGAAGCCAGGGAGAAAGTGAGAGCCAGAGAGAAAGTGAGAGCGAGAGAGCAAGAGCGAGAGAGAGTGAGAGAGAGAAAGAGGGAGAGATGTGCAGCAGGCCTGGAAACCTCCTGGGGAAGAAAGCAGCATTGTGGCTCATCTCATCTCTCACCCACAAATTGATGAGGTGGTGCCACATTTGCTGAACAACCAGGAGGTAAAAGTCACCGTGAGGGAGGGGATGGTAACATTCTTAGTCAAACTGGGCTTCCTAGACCCTGCTAGTCTGAGTTGCAAAGGACAATGAATTGGAAGGAGACTGGAAAGTGAAATGCTGGCCAAGGATAGAGCAAGGTTTTGCACTCCCAAAACAAGTTGGGAAGTGATAACATCTTCAATCTAAAAATAATGCAGCTCCCTGAATACTCTCCAACAGTTTAATCTGAAAAGGAATGGCAATGAACATCGTTTTCCAACTCTTACATGAATAATAGGATCTACTAGTAGTATTAGAACTTTACTGTTTTTGGAGAGTCCCTTCACATTATCTAGTCTCTCAAGGCAATCTTATGAGGAAGTAAATATCAGGGCTGTTATTGTCCCCTACAGAAGAGGAAACTGGCATTGGGGTCAATTGGTTTTTTGTTTTTGTTTTTGTTTTGTAAATACTGGAGATTAAGCCCACTGGCACTCTACCTCTGAGCTACATTTCCAGCCTATTTTTTTCTTTGTACTGGGGATTAAACCCAGAGGTGCTTGAATATTGAGCCACATCCCAGCCCTTTATTTTTTTATTTTGAGACAGGGCCTCCCTAAATTGTTGAGGCTGGCTTTGAACTTGTGATCCTTCTGCCTCAGCCTCCCAAGCCACTGGAATTACTGTTGTGCACCACCGTACCCAGCCAGAATTGTTTTTAGGTGGCCCTGGGATATGCTGAAAGGAGACCTGTATGAAGGATAAAGGACTCTTTCTCCTTTTCTGTGCACATCTCCACAGAATCATTTATCCATTCAACTCCTTGAACACCTCCCACTGGTTTTTCTAAGTCCTGAAAACATAGCAGTAACAGATCCTGGGCATTATCTTTGCCTTTGGCCAGGTCAGTCATCCTTACCCAGAACTACAATCCACACCAGACTTGCCCTATTCCTCTCGGCTGGAGCAGGGACCTCGAGCCAACTCGTTGTGTTTTGTTTCTGTATTGGTCACTTCCTGGAATTCACTGACCTGTGCCAGAAATTCAAAATGCTTTTATACGCTTGAGACATAAACAAGCAGTGTACTAGGATCCAAATTCCAGCCATGTTTCATGACCTACTTTTATAATGTTTAAGGTGGGCCACACCATTCCCAGTGCATGCCACTCTGAGAGCTGGGATGGCACATATGATTTCTCTGGAAGCAGAAAATGGTGCCCATCTGGTGAAGAGACTGGTCTCTAGGGCATTTTGGACCAGGTCCTTTTTTTGCGGGGGGGTGTTCTGAGGATTGAACCCAGAGGGGTTTTACCACAGACCTACATCCTCAGCCCTTTTTGAAACAGTGTCTCACTAAATTGCTGAGGCTGGCCTTGAACTTGTAATCCTCATGCCTTACCCTCCTGAGTCACTGGGATTAAAGGCATGTGCCACCACACCTGGTTCCTCTTTTATTTTCATTACTTTTCCTTCATTTAACTCTTCTCTGATGCCTCCATCTTTGGGAGTATGTGTCTGAGGGGCAGCAGTATATGCTAGACATATGGAGGGCAGTCCTATACTACCTTTCCCATGCTTAACATCCCATTTGTTTTTGACTTGCAGACAGAGATTCTTCAATTGACTGCAGAATTGTCTCCCCCCAAAATAGATAAAAGTTCTAACCCCTGGTACCTGTGAATGTGAATGCACTTGGAAAAAGGGTCTTTGCAGAAGTAATTAAAATAAGGATCTTGAAGTGAGATCATCCTTGATTAGGGGGGCCCTAAATCCCAAGACATGGATTTGGTGTCTGGTGGTATCCTCACAAGAACCAGAAAAGCAGAACATACACAGGGACACGGGGAAGACCAAGTGAAGACGGAAGCAGAGACTGGACTTACATAGCTTACAAACGAAGGAACACCAAGGATGGCTGGTAGCCTCCAGAGAAAAGAGAAAGGCATGGAATAGACACTCTCAGAGCCTCCAGAAGTACCCCTGGGTTTAACTCCCAGTACCAAAAATAAATACATTAAAAAAAATTAAATGGACTAGGAATGTAGCTCAGTGGTAGGTCAGTATTTAAAACAACAAACAAACAAACAAACAAACAAACAAAAAGATTCCAATTGACCCAATGCCAGTTTCCTCTTCTGCAGGGGACAGTGGAAAGAGGTGGAAGTGGACTCCTACACCCATTCTGGCCTCACACTGCACGATCATATTTCAGCATCTAGAACAGAGGTCACCAGCTGGTGTGCCACAGGCAGCTCTGTTTATAAATATATTTTGTCTCACCTAATTTTCAAGCTACCAAGTTTGTGGTCATTTGTTACAGCAGTTCTAGAACAAATATACAGACTTGATTTGTTTTCTCCCTGCAAATAAGGAATACTATGCAACTCAACCTGAGTGCAGCCTTCATTTTGTTCTCCTGTGGCCTTTAGTAACAGTTCTTAGATGATAGTATAATGCCCAGAGAGACGTGTGAAGGTATCCACCTAGCAGGTGTTTGTTCTCCAACAGAGGAGACCGGGGGTCCTTTGTGAGGTGCTGGGCTCTGTAGCTTCAAGAGTAGGCTCAATGTCCTCATCCATATCCAATCTGTCTGCTCCCATCTCAGCCCTTTCTTCCTGCCTGATCCATAGGCTGTTTTTCTAGCTGTTCTTCAGCAATTTCTAGCTCTTCTTCTGTTTGTAAAATGGCAAGTTTCCTGGGGCAAGTTTGAGGAATACAGTCCAAATTTGACTTTACAACCAAACATTGCCTCATAAGGGCTCTGCTGCAAGGAAACATTCCTCACCATCTGTATCAATCACAGGACTTCTGCTCAGTGACATGAGTGGTCACTTTGCATCCAGGCATTCACCATGTTCTTCACATCATGCCGTGTTTGTTCCCAGGGAGCCCTGACCTTGGCCAGTATGGTACTTAACAGAGATACTCTTAAAATCCGGCCATACCTCAGAGCTCATTAACAACTTGGTTTGTGAACTCTATGCCACTGTCAGATTCTAACATGTTGGGTGTACCAAGAATTGTGAATATAACCAAGACACTGACTACTCCATGGGCCTGTTTGGCTTTAAATGGCCATAAAGTAAGAAACTTGGTCAAGTGGTCCTGGTAATATAAAATAAACGAACTTGCTATCAGCATTGGATTGCATGTCAAGTATTTCAACTTGGCATCTGGAGTCCATGTCCTTAAAAGTCATCGTCATGGGTGCAAGTCCTCTCTTGGATACTGGATTCTTCTGATGGCATTGTTTACACAGAGTCAGATAAAAGACAATGACTTCTTTGGTGACATTCCCATATTTTCCTTGCAGCTCCTTGAGCATGCGAGTCTGCCCACCATGTCCAATACTGAGATGTGTATGGTGAAGAATATCAAACAGCTCTTCTTTATGTACATACCATATTTGATTTCACTCTCCATCAATTTCTCCGTGCCCTGTACAAAAATCATACTACATTTTGTGGCACAGTGATAATCACATGATGACTTCTTCCCCTTTTCCTTTGCTTCTTTGGCTTCCTTTATTGTTTAAAAGTACTTTTCTTTGGAAAATACCTTGCTATTTTCACTTTTGCTTTCTACTATGTTACACTTGTAAGGAAATTTTCTTTCATGGGATTTACTTCCATTTCTATTTCACACGCATCTGAAATTCCAAGTGGATCATTTCTAGCTCTTTGTGGCATCAT
>JAJEJO010050227.1:319619-357238 GCA_020662805.1 Glaucomys volans
ACAGAAATAATAGGATAAAGCAATCTGAGTGCCAGTGAGGACCATTCGAAACCAGAGCATGCCAACAGAATTTGAAATCTGTAAGATAACAAATCTGTAGTAATTTCAGACATTAGGCAAACATTAAGGAAACCATTAGCTTATACAGTGAAACCTAATTAATTGGTCTTGTTAATTGAATAAGAGAGAAGATAGGTGGAAATCCCTAAGGTAGCAGGTGAATATCTTACCCTCAGTGGCTTTTTTGTTGTTTGGTATCAGGGATTAAACCCAGGGGCACTTTACAACTGAGGTACATCTCTAGGTCTCACTAAATTGTTGGTTTCAAACTTGTGATCCTCCTGTCTCATCCTGCTGAGTCACTGGGATTACAGGCACATGGGCACCTAGGCACCCTCAGTATCTTTTTTTTTTTTTTCTGGTACTGGGAATTGGACCCAGGGGCACTCTACCACTGAGCCACATCCCCAGCCCTATTTTGTATTTTATTTAGAGACAGGGTCTCACTGAGTTCCTTAGGCCTCGCTAAGTTGCTGAGGCTGGCTTTGAACTCACAATCCTCCTACCTCAGCCTCCCAAAGTATCTTTTAAAATAATGTAAATGGGACAGTGGTGCAAGATACCACATAACAACAACAAACTCTTTTTATTTATTTATTCATTCATTCATTCATTCATTCATTCATTCATTCATTCAATTTTGATCCATTGAACACAAATGGAGTACAGCTATTGTTTCTCTGGTTGTACACAAAGTAGAGTCACACCATCTGTGCATTCATACATGTACACAGGGCAATGATGTCTGTCTCATTCTGTTACTATTCTTGCCCAACAACAAACTCTTAAATGGAAAAAATTAGCATAGGGAGTGCTTTTGAGCTTTTCCACAATCAACATAATCAATTTCCTATGGCTGAAGAGTCTGTCCTCTTTTTAGGGACCATGAAGAAATCAGTGGAGATATTTTTAAATGATGGTTTCCCCTGATGATTGTACATAGGATTAATAAATGAAGATTCTGAGTCCTTACCCTGTGGGAGCAGCATTCTGTCTCAGAAGCAGTCCTTCCAAGAGGCTTCTAAATGTCTAATGTTTGATCAGATCCTCAGTCTCCTAAAATAGTATTGGCTGCTGTCACAGGGACCATTCTGATCTGGAGGTTAGGCTAAGGAATAGCTTCATCAGGATTGGGAAGAGATGGTGGAAAGTGCTAGGAATAAAGGCAAGCCAGTACAATGACTCTGAATGAGACACATGAATATTGTATGGGAGAGGTTAGGAGAAAGTCTCAGATCCAACAAAATGAGTCCAGCTTTGTTGGTGAGGAGAAGGGGTTTTGCCTTTGTGGGAGGTCATTATGTCTGATCTGTTTTGACAATTTTGAAAATGAAACCCATGTTTCCAGAATGAAGCAGACAATCCATGTGAACTTGAGCACTCCAAAGCAGATAGCTGCTTTCAGGTGCAGGCTTGATGGCTCTAAACAAAGGCAGCAAGGTCTGTTCCCAGAAATGAAAATATCATGCCTCCGTACACAGAGCCACCTGATTGGTGTGCTAAAAAGAAGTACCCCAAATGAAGTTTGCCTACTACCAAGATCAGAGAATACCTCAGGAAAAGAACTTGATACTCAGGTGTCTAAATCAAGATTCCTTAGTTAGAACGACCATAAGGTACAGGATGGGGACAGGCCCAGAGAAAAAGTTCATATGATGATCAGAGGAATCCAAGAAGCTTAAGAAAACAACATCTGTGGGATTCTAGCCATCAGATACACAGCTGAAGGCAGAATCCTGAGAAACAGAGAAAGATGGAAATGTTTAAAAGCTCTGAGCAAGAGTTCCAGTTAAGCTGAGGCTGTTTCCAGGTATTAAACATTCTCTACTAAAAAGGGTCTAAATTCCTTTCCTCAGCAGCACTGGTTAATTGTGGAATATTCCTGACCCTGACACTACAGATTATAAAACCATTGACTTAATAGAACCTATATTAATGTATTGATGACATACCCAAATCCAAAAATGTGAAAAATACACATTTCAGGAAAAAAATACACATTTCAGAATTGAAGGAACTCTTGCTAAGTGCTCTTTACACTAAGCCTGAGTTAGTGTAAGGCTAAGGAATAGCTTCATCAGGATTGGGAAGAATACATAAGGAACTCAAAAACTTAACACCAGAAAAAAAAAAACACTAATAACCAAATCATTAAATGGGCAAAAGATCTAAATAGACATTTCTCAATAGAAGAAATACAAATGTACCTCCTTAGCAATCAGGGAGATGCAAATCTAAGTTACACTGAGATTTCATCTCACTCCATTTAGAATGGGAATCACCAAGAATATAAATAATAATTTTGGGTGAAGATGTGGGGGGAAAGGTACATCTACATATTTTTGGTCAGACTGCAAATTAGTTCAACCACTTTGGAAATCAGGATGGAGATTCCTCTAAAGACTAGGAATGGAACCACCATATGACCCAGCTATCCCTTGCCTTGGTATTTATCCAAAAGATCTAAAATCAGCATACTATAACCAAGCACAGAACCAGCCTAAGTGTCCATCAACAGACAAATGGACAAAGAAAGCGTGGTATATGTACAAACTAGGGTTCCATTGAGCCATAAGGAAGAATGAAATTATGTCACTTGTGGGTAAATGAATCAGTGTACAATATCATGCTAAGTGAAGTAAGCCAGACTCACATGTGGAAGCTAGGAGAGAGGGAAAGGGGAAGAGAGAGAGAGAGAGAGAATAAAAAAGCGTTGGGGGATCTCACAAAAATAAAAATAATAAAAATAAAAATAGGACTCATACTAACAGAGTATATAGGAAGGGGACTGAGAGGGACGGAGGAGGGAAGGCCTGGGGAGGTACTGGTAATGAAGTCTACCATGATGCTTTGCCCATGTACAAATACACCACAGCACATCATATATCGCTGATTTAATCTAATCATACGCATAAAATTATAATCTGGTTTCATCATATATATGATTACATTAAATTCATATATATGATTGTGTGTTTCAAGATCTTCAGTGCAAACTGACATTTTAAAGGCTGTGAAAGGTCTTGCAGTAAAGAAACCAGCCTGTTTCATCTACCAGTACCATATAATCACTAACATGGGACTTTGTTTTCTAAGGAATATGTATTACCATTCCAGTCAGGGAAGTGGTCCTCAGGAAGAGACTTAAAACCACAAGATATTCAATGGGATCCAGGAAGAACTGATTCCTTACTGAAACCAGCATCTCTCAAAAACTGAGTAGCTGTATTGGTTATTTTAGCCCTCCACGTGATTTCAGATGAAGGAGGCTCACCTCAATTCTATAAAAAAATGAAGACAGGTTGGAAATAGTTTATAAAAAAAAGACAAAAATCTCAGTCTTTAATGTTATGTGGTCTTACTCTATCTTAAATGTATAAACACAGTCCAAAGGTCACCTTTGGCTAACAGACCTATTTTGGTTGATCCAACCAGTCTTTCTTAGGTGGGAGTCTGTGGTCCTGTTTCCCAGTCTTTAAGCGACCTAACTTTTTCATCTTACATGCAGAGCTGTAGAGTTCTTAAAAGCAACATGAAAGAAACGTGACCCTAAATAGACTTTTTGATGTGATTTGTGTTGGTGGGACAACTAATGAAAAAAGTTTGGTTAGAGAAAACTGGATGCTTAGAAGCCATATTTACTCCCTTCCTCACCTACCTGAGTCTTTGCTTTGGTTCTTCCCAACCTGGAAATTTTCACCGAATTTCCAAAACACAACTAGCTCTAGCCAGTCTCCTTCCTGATGTATTTGGCAACTACAGCTCATTGCCATCTTTCCCTCCTCTGAACAGCCTGTCCCACCTGCTGGAGCACTTTGCTTTGCGTTTTTGTTCCAATGGTTCAGGTGTATATAATGAAGAAGGCTGAAGTTTCTACCTACCTGCATCCCATCTGGATGGATATTTTGAGCACAAAAAGGTGTTCAAAGGATATCTTTGAACCACACCATTTACCAGTATACGGTTATTACTGAAGCAGTGTAGCAGTATGGTTGAGTGTAAATTCTTAAGAATTCAATTTTTGACTCTACTGTGACTAAGGCAGTTACTGGGCTTCACTTTTTTTCATCTGTAATAGGGAGATTAGAGAGCAAGTTGCTATAGAGATTCAATAATGCAGATAAGGCACTTTCATTGAAACACAAATTCTAGCTAATTCTGGAAGACTGGGTTCAGGTTATCACCTCCTTAGTGAGGTGTTCCTTACACGCCCTCCAGTCTCAGCAGATCTAGTCTAGTCAGGTGGGCTAATCATTCCCACCTACCTGGTAGAGGGCAGACAGCCAGGATTGAATGAATGACTGGGAGGTACAGGGAAAGGCAGGACACCACCAAACCTGGATGGTTTGCCGTCACCCCTGCCTGCAAACCACTTCAACTCCCTACAGTGCTGGCTTGACTTTTCAATGATCCACTCTCCTCACCGGCAATGAGGCTGCAGAAGTGGAAGCAGCAAGCAGCAGTGTCCTCCCAAAGGGCCCTAGGCAGGGAGAAACCTTTTAACCATAAGGGGGCTGGGTCCAGCCAGAACAGATGCGCAGACCTAGCATAGGGCTGGCTTGTGACCTGACTAAGGCAAGTAACATTACCCATTTCCCACATTGTAGCAAATCCTCAAAAATAAACGCCCCCTGTCCGGAAAGTGAACTGCCTTCATGTGTTCTGTTTATAGAACTGTACACACTGCTGCTACAATCATCAACCAAGGGGCATTTTGCACCATTTCAGTACTTCAAGAGAACCTGCATTTCAGAACATTTTGTATTTCATACTGCAACCCAAAGATTTGCTAGGTTTTGAACTAATGGCACTCAATCAGCACCAGTGCAGAAAACAAGTTCAAAGGGCCCACATGTAGCTCAGAGAACCTGAAACTTCTCCCGTCAGAGGAAAAGCTTTAAGTAGTGCTACTGGCAAGTCACAGCCCTTCCTTATTCTATGGAAGATTTTCTATCCAATGACATTTACATTTTTATGAAATAAATTTTAAAAACCATGCTGTGTCCATCCATATAGCAGCCCATTAGGAAGACAAAGTTAAGAAAGTAAATGTTCCCAACTGGCTTCTCTTGTAGTCATCCTGATGAGCCCCCTGCAGCCATGATTACGCCAAATGTTTCTGTGCCCGCTGTAAAAAACAAACAAAAACCCACTACCTGATTTCAGAAAACTGTTAAACAACCGCAACACGTCTCAATTATGAAAGAACTGATTCTCAAATGTCAAAGGCCACACATTTTTTCATTAGAACTGAGCCACAAGTAAAATCAAGGTCAGTCTCTGAACAATGACTGTCACTCAAACTTCCCTTTACAAATCCGAAGGCTGACAAAGTGCTAAGAAACTAAATCACTGAAAAGTGAGCCGTGATTCAAAGTACCACACGTAAAACATCTTCATTTTAGTTGTTTTTAATGCAAGTTGTAAATATGGTTACTTTATTCCTGCATCTTCTCAATCGTTTCTTCTTTATATTTGCCCTTTTCCTTTCCTACTTGGCGGGACTTGGCCTTCCGTTCCAGGATCTTTTTGCGGTCTTTGTCCAGTTTTAGCCTGGTGATAACCACCTGCAGAAAAAAATGAAAAATACTTCCAGCTTTAAACGATCTTCAACACAAAAGGCTTTAACATCCAATCCCATTTACTAAACCTGTAGTAGCAGATGCTTAAACATGAAAAAGTTCTAATAATGATTGTTTAGCCCCCAAATCAGACCTAGTTTCACATGTTCTATAGTGCAGTCCCAACAAAGAAGAAAAGGAGGCAGTATCATGATTTTCTCATAGCCTCTTCTGTGCTTTATCACAAAATGTCTTTTAGTGTGAAATACAACTACTCTATATCTCTCACCCCAGTTTGACAAGCCAACCAAGTCATATACATTTTTTTACTAAAGTAATTTTTAGAATTCTACAGTTAGATATTAAACATAGCCTTCACACTTGACAAAATGATTCATAGTCTAATTTGTATTTCATTACTTTGAGACAGAAAACATAAATAAGTAAATGTACTTCATTTTAATGTAAAGGAAAAAAAAATAGGGCTGATGAAAGGATGCTGAGTAACAGGACATTTTATACAGGGTTATAATACTACAAGTGAACCATCTAGGTATTAACTATCCAAAGGAAGGAGAACTTGGCAGAACATTTGTTCAGCATGCACAAGGCCCTGAGTTCAATCCTCTGGCATCATAAAAAACCCAACCAAAATCCAAACTAGCAACAAACACCTGGGTCCCATCCCGGAATTCTGCCTCAGGAGGCCTGGGAACATAGAATTTGTGATTCTATCAAAGCGCTAAGTAAACAGCACACATTTTCTGAGTAGCATGGTTTAGAACCCTAAGAAGGCCAGAAAGATCAGAACATTTAAGAATGGGAAAAAATATTGTCCACAAATGACTGGAGAAGGGACATGAGGTTAACATAGTTAACTCTGACAGAAACAAGCAGACAAGATTCTAAATACCATGACAGCAGCCAAAAGGTCTTACTGAGTGGGGGCCATGATGGTACACACCTGTGATTCTAGTTATTATGGAGGCTAAGGCAGCCTTATTTGAGGCCAGCCTTGAAAACTTAGCAAGACCCTGTCTTAAAACAGAATAAAATGGGCTGGGGATGTAGCTCAGTGTTTAGATGACTCTGAGTTCAATTCCCAGTATCAAAAAATAAAATCTTATCTGCTGATGTAGGTTATGTAATAAATGAATTAAAAAAAATGTCATTTTTGGCCAGAGCAATTGGGAGAATAGAGCTGCTATACACTATGATAGTTACAAACTGAGGAGAGACCTCAAAGCAAAATCACAAGTATGAACAATTTGGGTTTGAGATACTGATAGCTTATCTGCACTGAAATGCAAAACTGTCAATTGGAAATTGAGTTCAGGAAAAGGGTCTGGGTTGGAACCACCAACTTCTATATACCCAAAGTTCTAATAGAATAAGAGATGAAGATGACTACTGAGCCACTCCAAGATCAACCATGTCACATGTGGCATTAACAAGTACAAAGAAAAGGACAAAATATGGGTCACTGGATTGATGACCCGGACAATAGCTGACCTAGCGTGAGAGGCAAGAATACAACTGTAATATGTTAAAGAATGGGGCAATCCTTGCTCTATACAGACACACACCAATTAGAGTTGAAGTGCTCTGACACTTGTAACCCATGGGAGGTGGAGAAAAGAAAACACATAATTTGAATATAGAATTCTAGGTGAAAGATATACAGGTGTTTTATTGTACTATAATTTTGATATTGCTGTAGTTTAAAAATTAATTTGTGGCAACGACATAAGATGTAAAAGACCACCTGGCATCTGAATGCTCCCTGTGCATGAACTTTGTTTTTAAATGTTGATAGATCTTTATTTTATTCATTTATTTATATGTGGTGCTGAAAATAGAACCTAGTGCCTCACACATGCTAGGCAAGTGCTCTACCACTAAGCCACAATCCCAGCCCTGTGCATGACCTTTACACTAACAAAAATTTTTTAAAACTTGGAAAGTGGAAATTAGAGACAGCAATAACAAACCAGGTCTCAAAATTTGTGAATTGCCAATGACTGATTAGGCACAATTACAGCACATGGGATCTTCTCTTTGAGCTTCAGGTTTTTTCCATCTGTAGATGGTTTAAAGCCTGCCTCACAAGGTTATAAAGCTGTCTACTGCTTACTTGATTCTGCTGAACATACAAAACCAACCAGGGCTGGAGCTTTATTTCATTTTGTAATTACCCTATTTCCTAGACACTGAAATATCAATGTTTAGACTGTTGATCTAATAGCTTTCAAGAAAAAGGTACAGTAAGTGTACATATAGAATTGATTGTTAAGGATACTGTGATTTCAGAGAATTTCAAGTGATATTACAATTTTCAATATAAATACAACATTGCTTTAAGATATGGTTCCCAGGGCTAGGAATGTAGGTTGGTGGTTGAAATCTTGCCTAACATGTGAGGCCCTGGGTTTGACTCCCAACCATACAGAACGAAAACATCACCAAACCAAAATCACATGAGTTTCTAGCACATCTAAAATCAGGGATTACTGCTAGGGAGGCCCTGTAAACAAGCATTCACATTTGGCAACAATATGTGCTGTAAATGCCACCTGTCAAGCATTCTCAAAAATACCTACCTTGCTGGGGTGAATGCCCACATGGACAGTTGTGCCATTAGCCTTTTCCCGCTGCACCCGTTCAATATAGATGACATATTTCTTTCTGTAAACCTGGACCACTTTGCCAATCTGCTGACCTTTATAGTGTCCTCGCACAACCTAAATGCCAATTCAAAACAACAGAAATGAGGATCAAAGGATTAGATTAACCTTATAAGAAAACTGTGAATCATTTAATCACCATCCATTCTATCATCCTATCTATAGGACCCTTCAATTTTGAAATCATTAAATGTGCCAACAGTTGTTTTAACTATCTACAGTGATGGCGATTGCACCCCTAACAACTGATGGCCACCAGCAGAGGCAGGCTTGTTAAAGTTAGCTCACTTTGACTTTATGCAGAAACTGACAACAGACATGTTACTCTTAAAGTTCAACCCAGTGGTAAACAGGATGGGCAACAAGTACTTAGTAAGTGAACAAAACAACTCTTTGCCAAAGGTTAAATGACAGAGTTCCATATCCAGCCGTTCCAGTGGTGCTCAGCATGCGGGAAGCAACTCAAAGTACTTCTGAATAGACATTTCAGTTTTATCTTGCCCTGCTGTATCTTGAAGACCAAAAAGGCTTCCTCCAAGGTCTATAGGCAGTTTCAGCACTAGTATGGTGGTTGTTCTTAACTCATTTTGCTCCTATTTGGGATCTGGTTACATTTTATTCAAACAGCCACAGGCTTCTCAAAACAGTATTGATGATGCACAAATTGCTTTAGAGATTGCCTGAATTCTTTAATCATCAGCTGCAAGTTATACCTTAAGAAACTCATGGAAATTTTCACTTAAGATTTGGCAAATTATTTACTGGTAAACTCAATCATATGGTACTATATGGTTCAGTTAGAGCTTCTGAATTTAGATTATCAATAATTCTTTTTTGGACCTCAATGATGAAAAGATTAACTCCAAAGTAATGTTCTCTCTTGTTCTTTCATTTAATCTCCACTGCATGCAATACTGTGGAAAGTTGACTGCACCAAAAGAACTGAGAAGCACCATACTTTTGGTCCCTGCAACCCTGTTCTTGGAGTCAATGTCTCAGCTGCACCTCTCAGAATGCAATCCCTCTTCATAGGGAGTAAGTAGGGATACATACCTGAACTTCGTCATCCTTTCGGATGGGCATAGATCGAACATTGTACTTCTGTCTCAGCTCTTTGGAAAGAGGGGAGGACATAATCTTCCTGCGAATGTGTGAAGGTGCATTGAAATGCCTTTTGCGGTTCTTGCTTCGGTCAGAAGTAACAAAAGGATTGAACTTCATTTTGGCTAAATAAAAAAATTAAACACACCCTTAAATGATTAAAGTCTCATCTAGTTTTCAAACAGCAGCAGCAGTTTCATCTTTAAAGTTTAAAATGTTCAGAAGATGTCCTACTCTATAACTGGATCAAAAACTGCTGGCATTGAATAGCCTGTCAAGTGAAGTTTGCAATTTAAAAAATCTATGCTGTGTGGGATGTTATCTGCATCTTTATGGAATCTTTAGTTAAAAGCTTTGTGTGTATGTGTGTGTGTGTGGTGCTAGGGACTGAACCCAGGTGCACTTTACCAAGCTGCACAGCTCCAGCCCTTCTGGGGAGACAGGATCTTGCTAAATTGCTGAGACTGGCCTGGAATTTGCCACCCACCTGCCCCCCATATTGTGCCACTGTGTCAGGTTTATTATAAAACTTTTTGTTTGTACTCTCCAAATTCCATAAATATTGTGTGCAGGAGCACTTTACTTTTTTAATTAGGAAAAAGCATACCGAATACCCAATTCTTCAAACACAACATGAGATTTTAGAAGATCAACCAACGTTCGCCTTTTACGAACTTGAATGTGAATATATTTAGACTCTCCAAAATCGGTCAGCCGCCGCCCCCAACCTTGAACCTGGAAACTCCTGCAGAGATCTTGGGTCCAAAAATGATCGAGAAAACTTTGGAAGCTCTATAAAGATTTTAATAAGCATAGTTGTTTCCAAGTGGTTCTTAAGGAAAATACATTGCTTAGCCTTTTTTTTTTTAGATCTCCACAAGCTCCCTCCCCTCCAACCCGTTTTCGAGTCCCCAAATCTCTCATCCCTTCTCTGGTTCGGCGGCCCCTAAGCTAGATTAAAACCATGCCTGCCTCCCTCCTGGTTGCTATCCGGCCAGCAGGAGAAACTCGGGACCCCCGGGGTGAAGAGACACGATTCCCAGAAACCGATGGCTGCGGATTACAAGTATTACCCCGCCAAATCCTCACCCGATGTCGCTTCAGCGATGGCCGCGAAAGGGAAGAGGTCTACACGTTTCTTCCGGTTCTGTAAGGTAACGGGACATCTCGCGAGATCAATGTCTAAACGCGAGAGGGGCGAGGGGTTTGAACGAGAAAACTAGAAAGGAAACCGACCGCTAGCGTCATCTCGTGGCTCGGAGGGGAACTGAGAGTAGCTGCAAAACTCGTCCTCCAGTCTCCCTTCAGAGGTCTGCGCGCTGCCGCTGATTCTCTAGATAGAGTGGTCCTCAGAAGAGTAGCGGGGTTTACTCAGGGACAGATTACCCCAGTGGGTGATGAAGGAGTGAGTGCCCCCAGGGCCGGACCCATCAGTCCTGGGTGTCGGGTGATGGGCGCCCCTTTACCCAGAAAAAGGCAGGTCCTACTTTGGGCCACCTGGTGGCGTCGGAATCCAGACCTGTTGATCACCTGGTGACCTGGAGCTCACCGTCCCAACCGAGCGGGCGTGGCAAAGTGGGGGTCCTTCAGGAAGCTTCAGCTGCCTACAAACCCGACACGCACAGTGACTACACTGAGGGGCGCACCAGAGGTTCGGGTCGAGCCGGGGCGACGGGCTTTCGAAGGACTAGGGCCACCGATCGCCGTTCACCCGGCAGAAATAGACCTGAGTCCGCATTTCTACCGAGCTCCCAGGTGAAGCCAGGGGTTCTGGGCCGGACCACACTGTGAAGGAGCCGGGCATGGGGAAGCCCACGGAAAAGGGATGGATGCACCTGGATTCCGAGGCATCAGTTTTTGTTGAATGAATAATGCAGACGTCAGACTGACAGAAGACACATTTCATAATAATACATAAGATGCAGGGAGTTTGCTGAGTGTTAGGGACATTCTTCTGTGCCTTTTACGTTGTTAGCTTCTTTAATCCATAAAATAGTCCTGTCGATACTGGTATTATTATTATCCCCATTTTACAAATGGAACCACTGAGCTACATATAAATGAGAGGAACCCATAGTTTACAGCTGAACCCATGCAGGCTGGCTCCTCAGATCCTTCTGGTAACTCTATATATGACCCCAATTTGTAGGAACTCACTGAGGCAAAGCAAAGAGTGAGAAACCAAATATCCTTGAGGGCCCAGAGTCAGTTAAGAATATGTGTTTTCATTAATTAAAAAAAATATATATATATATGTGTGTATACACACATGTATGATTGCCGGGGTTTTTTTTTTTGGGGGGGGGGGGGGTTTATTGGGGATTTAACCCAGGAGCAATTTACCATTTGAGCTACTTCCCCAGTTTTTGGGGTGGTTTTTTTCCTTCTTTAATTTTGAGACAGGGTCTCACTAAATGACTTGGGGCATCGCTGAATTGCTAAGGCTGGCCTTGAACTTAAGATCCTCCTGTCTCAGCCTCCTGAGCCTCTGGGATTACAGGAGAGCACCACCACGCAGGTGAGTTGTGTATTTAAATACTCTGTGAAGGAAAGAGCCCTGGATTTTAGTTGTAATTAAATTCAGTGAGATACCCTTTGCAGCGACTCTACTCAACGAATGCTTATGGAGCATCTTTCAATAGGCCAACCCTGAACTAAACACTGAAGCTACAAATAAGTCAGAGAATGTGCTTGAGGGAAGCTTGCTATCTAAGCTCCAGACCCAAGGACAGAAAGCTTCTTGACGTGGCTGCATGCCTGTCATGCCAGCGACTCCTGAGACTTAGGCAGGAAAATCTCTAGTTGGAGGCCAACCTCAGCCACTTAGTGAACAGTCTCAAAATAAATAAAAAGTGAAGCGGGGTGGTGGGGCT
The DNA here is from genome assembly GCA_020662805.1 of Glaucomys volans. Lineage (NCBI taxonomy): Eukaryota > Metazoa > Chordata > Mammalia > Rodentia > Sciuridae > Glaucomys > Glaucomys volans. The sequence continues at coordinate 331,899 of JAJEJO010050227.1, forward strand.
GGGGTTGATAGCTCAGTGGTAGAGTGCTTGCCTAGCACGTGTGAGGCACTGGGTTCGATTCTCAGCACTGCATATAAATAAACAAAAAATAAGGTCCATTGACAACTAAAGGAAACAAACAAACAAACAAAAAAATGAAGGGGAATGTTGCTCAGTGGTAGAGCACCTCTAAGGTTTAATCCCCAGTACTGCAGCCCAACTTTTTGTGCTTCTGGGAGAAGAGAATGCCGGGGTGAAGGAAGACTTCTGGCTTGAGATCACTCTTGACTGGGTTTTAAAGAATGTTAAAATTAGTTCCATGAGGCACTGGGAATAGCTGGAGGGAAGTATGGAGAGGAGGAGTAGTATGACATTTTCTTTCCAGGAACCAGATCCTTTTGGCTCAAGAGAGAAGCATTCAGAGGGAATCCAGGGGTGCTGGGGCCAAACTGAGTTTGATTTGGATTCTGAAGGCCATAGGGAGCCACAGAAGGCTCCTACCTTGCCTTCCTCTCTGGTCTTCATAGTCTCACCCCTTTGTCTTAAGGAAGAACATTTTAGTTTCCTTCAACCTTTTCTGTCCCCACCCTTTTCTTCAGATCTTCCTCCTCATCTTCCTTTCTTTCCATAAATACCAACTCTGCTTCCTCAGCTCCCATCATTCTGTGTTACCATCCAGCCCTCTCCAGCCTCCCTACTTCTCTTCCTCTAACAATGAGTCATCAAAATTAAACCTTCAGCCCACTCTTTGGACAATGTGGCCACTTTATACAGTTGTTGGGCTACTGATTGTAGCCAGAGATGAAAACTACCAGCAGCATAGTTATAAAGCCTGTTTATCTTAACCAGTGTCTATTGGGTGCCCTGGCTCCACCCTGCATGATCCTCTGGCAGCTAGTCTGTCTGCCCTCTCTCCCTCTCTTCCCTATATTTCTCTTACCTGATTTGAAAAAGATTCGTTAAATTGAATCAGGTCTTTGTGAAGCCCCTAGACACATCAAAGCAGGAATTATATCCAGATTTCACACCTAAAGTGGAATACATTTTTTTCTAGGCACCAAACCATCACATTCATTCAGGTACACATGCATACATGCATTATGGAAATATTATCTTGTAGTCAGCTCTTACTGCTTCTAAATTCTGTGTCAAGGTATTGGAGACACCAAGGTCTTTAAGATCTAGCCTCTTCCGAAGGAGTGTTTTGCCTATAAGAGGGTACAGATACGTCAACCAAGAAGCATAATAACATGTGCTAGGAAGATGATGGGGTACAGCGTGTGTGTGGGAAGCATAGCAGGGGTCAGTTCCTGAGTTAGGAAATGGGAAGGCTTATTAGGTCACCCTCGGACTGTTTCTGAAAAGCTAGGCAGATGGGGGTGGAAAGCGTGTTCCAGGGCCCAGCAAACTATGCTGTGGTTCCTTAAGCTTACCCGGGAGGCCTAGACTGTCAAGTGTATGTTAGAGTTAAAGATCATTGTGACAATAGGAGGTGGCAGTGTGGTATGCCTATGGACAAGGGGAGGAGGAAAAAAGCAATGGAGTTTAGGTTTGACCCTGGGCATCCATCCTCTATTTATTTAGTATCTGACTGTCTGTCTACCTGGCCTACCCACCTATTTATTCATCTGTCTATCATTTATCTGATGGTGTCTTTCCTGTAGAGCCCTGACCCCAGGGTGGTTGCTTAAAGCAAACAATTTTATTTAAGAAAGAAGAAAGGTAGAGAAGGGGGATCAGAACAAACATATTAAACAACAGGGCCCAAAGAAATCCACAGAAACTTAGGAATGTTAAGAAGATTAAACTTTTTGCCTTACTTCCTGAGGGCCTGTTAAACATAAGATGTCATACTTCTAACCAGACAAACAAGTCCCATGGAGCCAGTGGTCAACACTCTTAAGTCACAGGACAAGTGGCTTGGCAGTTCTTGAATGTTCTTAGGGCAGTCTCTCCGCCAGGTAACAGGTGTGCACACTGAAGATTTTAGGCTTCTAGTATTTTTCAATTTGATATATATATATATATATATATATATATATATATATAATTATTTTTGGTGCTGAGGTCTCATACATGCTAAGCATGTGCTGTATAACTGAGCTACATTCCCTTCAATTTAATTTTTGAGTAAATAAATAAATTATACATCAAAAAAGCATAAAAATGGTATTATCCCCTTCCAGAGGGATAATAATAGTTAATCACTGTTATTAGTTTTTCATGTATTGTCCCAAGTTCTTTTTTTTAATTTTAATTTTTTTTTTTTGGTACTGGGGATTGAACCCAGGGGCACTCCACCAGCCCTATTTTGTATTTTATTTAGAGACAGGATCTCACTGACTTGCTTAGGGCCTCGCTAAGTTGCTGAGGCTGGCTTTGAACTCTCGGTCCTCCTGCCTCAGCCTCCCAAGTGCTGGGATTACAGGTGTACGCCACCGCACCCGGCTAATTTTAATTTATTTCGATTCATTGTATACAAATGGAGTACAACTGTTGTTTCTCTGGTTGTACACAAAGTAGAGTAACACTATTTGCATAATCATCATACATGTACATAGGGTAGTGATGTTTGTCTCATTCTGTTATTTTTCCTTCCCCCCACCCCGTCCCCAAACCTCTTTTTCCTCCATACAATCCATCCTTCCTCCATTCTTGCCTCCCTCCCACCCTTCTTTGTGTATCATCATCCACTTATCAGAGAGATCATTCCACCTTTGGTTTTTTGGGATTGACTTATTTCACTTAACATGATATTCTCCAATTCCATCCATTTACCTGCAAATGTCATAATTTTATTTTTCTTTATGGCTAAATAATATTCCATTGTGTATATATACCACAGTTTCTTTATCCATTCATCTATTGAAGGGCATCTAGGTTGGTTCCACATTCTAGCTATAGTGAAGTGGACTGCTATAAACATTGATGTGGCTGCATCACTGTAGTAATCTGATTTTAATTCCTTTGGGTATAGGCCAAGGAGTGGGATAGCTGGGTCAAATGGTGGGTCCATTCCGAGTTTTCTAAGGAATCCCCACACTGCTTTCCAGAGTGGCTGCACCAATTTGCAACCCCACCAGCAATGTATGAGTGTACCTTTTCCCCCACATCCTCGCCAACACCTGTTGTTGCTTGTATTCTTGGCAATAGACATTCTAATTGGGATGAGATGATATCTTAGGGTAGTTTTGATTTTCATTTCTCTTATTACTAGAGTTGTTGAACATTTTTTCATATATCTGTTGATTGCTTGTAGATCCTCTTCTGTGAAGTGTCTGCTCATTTTCTTAGCCCATTTATTGATTGGGTTATTTGTATTGTTGGTGTAAAGTTTTTTGAGTTCTTTATAAATTCTGGAGATTAGTGCTCTATCTGAAGTGTGTGTGGCAAAGATTTTCTCCCACTCTGTAGGCTCTCTCTTCACATTGCTGATTGTTTCCTTTGTTGAGAAAAAGCTTCTCAGTTTGAATCTATCCCAATTACTGATTCCTGCTTCTATTTCTTGTGCTTTTGGAGTCATGTTAAGGAAGTCTGGTCCTAAGCTGACATGATGAAGATTTGGACCTACTTTTTCTTCTTTTAGGTGCAGTGTCTCTGGTCTAATTCCTAGGTCCTTGATCCACTTTTTTAAAAATATTTTTTAGTTGTCAATGGACCTTTTATTTTATTTGTTTTATTATTTTTTTAAAATCAGAGGGTTTTTTGTTTTGTTTTGTTTTTTGGTACTGGGGATTGAACCCAGGGTCACTCCACCACTAAGCCACATCCCCAGCCCTATTTTGTATTCTATTTTAGAGACAGGGTCTCACTGAGTTGCTTAGGACCTCGCTAAATTGCTGAGGCTGGCTTTGAACTCTCTATTCTCCTGCCTCAGCCTCCCAAGTGCTGGGATTACAGGCGTGCGCCACCATACCCGGTGGTCAGGGGTTTTTTTTGAAGGACCTTTATTTTATTCATTTATATGTGGTGCTGAGAATCGAACCCAGTGCCTTACACATGCTAGGCAAGGGCTCTACCACTGAGCCACAACCCCAGTCCCCCAAATTCTTTATGCAGAAATAAGCAAACAGGAATATAAATTCTCATTTCCCCCTCTTTCTATATACATGGTAGTACATGATATCTGGTGTTCCACACCTGCATTGTTTCCATTTGCCATTGTAGCCTGGAGATGTTCCATGTCATCCTATGAATCCTTTCTTGTTCACTTTATAACTGCACTGTAGCCCCTAAGTTCAAGGACCAGTTGCCTACTGATTAGCATTTGGGGTTTTCTCAATCCTTTATTATTCTAAGCAGTACTGCAATTATATAACGTTGTCACGAGTCAGTGCTCATACCTGCAAGTGTATCTGTAGGATCCATTTCTAGAACAGGAATCGCTGAAAACTTTGACAGTTAATGTTAAATCTCCCTTGATAAAGAACTTTACCACTATACATTCCCACCAACAATTCATCTACCTCTCCCAGCCACAGTGGCAGGGTAGGTTCTCTTTCAGGGTTTGATAAATCAAGAGATAAGAAATAGAATGCCAGCAGAATTTTAAATTGCATTTCTTTTACAAAGGGATCAGTGTTTAAGGGGAATTTGCATTTTTATTTTCAAACTCTTTTTTATTCTAACATGAATTATTATAAAAGTCCAAGTTCAGAACTTCCCACCTGCATCACAGAGTCTCTGGAATCTTTGAGAAAATATATACCTTTATTTTAAAAATAGCTTTTGACATTCTTTGAAAATAAAAGAAGTGCTATCTACGAGTCACTGAACAATATGAAAACATTGCAGGTATTTTGAAAGAAACTCTGGGCAACACAACAGAATCTGAAAAGGCTTGAATGAGGTCCCTAGAAATTCACAACATTTTAAAGCAGCTTGACTGAGGTGAAGACAGACTCATTAGAGTTTTTATAAAGTTAGTTATTTTTGTTCCTATAATAAATACCCCCCCGAATCCACTGGCACACCCCCATAGCACCTATGTTCTTCTCTGGTCTCAGAAAAGGCATAAAGAAGCCTGTCAGTGCTTCAAAGCAGTCCTCCCTATGTCACAAATGTCCTCTGCATTGTGGACCTACTGGTCCCCAAATGATGACCACTACAGATATTTGGGGACCAGATGAGAGGCACAGTGGTATTTTTCTCCCTATAGATAGCGAATGATAAGAGGGGTGTGGGTTGTGGAGGGCTCAGCTTTTGGCACACCCTGGTGCCAACCCCTACGTGTTTGTGATCATAGCTGGAGGTTTTTGCTGCTTTCCACCATCCGTGCAGTAGCTGGCTCCTGGGCCTCAGCCAGCCAGCTCTTCACTGGCATGCTGCCTCCTCAGGCGAGACCCACTGTAAGCTTTTCCGGTGGGCCTCATCAAGGGTCCTCAGGTAAAGCAGCCTTGGCCAGCAGCTGACAGCAGCTGGTTCTTGGCACTTGTTGAGACAGCAGTGTCCCTGCCAAGCGCAGCTGTTTTCTTCTCCACCCTTCCTTACCCAGCTCGGCCTGTGAGTCCACCTCAGGAACTGGCCCAGCTGGTGCAGCTTCTAATGAGTGGTTGGGTCATGAGAAGGAGGAGGACCTGGGCTGGGAGTGAGGCGGAGCCCCCAGGGGTTAATTTGCCCACATTGTTCTCAGCTGACTCCAGTCTTTCCTGTAGAGCTTCCCCTCCACTCCCTGTTTTTCATTTTACTCCACCCTTGAGAACCCCAAAATTTAAAATCTGGCCCATTCCTTGAGAGGTAGGTCTGGAGGGCTCAGGTAGACCTCTGACTCTGTTTGTGGTCATTACAGTGACCTCAGCCTCTGTCAACAGCCTGTGTGGCCTCAGTTCTCAGGCAGACCCTCTTCTGTTGCTCCCCATACCCCATCCTGGGCCACAGCAGCTGAGATCAGCTTCCCACTCAGGGAAGACCTTCCAGGCTGGTGGGTAGAAGGCAGGGAGGACTGGAGGGTGGGATGCAGGGAGGGTTGTGTAGAGGTGCTAAGATTCAAGAAAACCTGAGCCTGGGTCCTGGCACCAACTCTACTGTTTGTTCCCGTTTGTCTTAGCAACCTAGAAAATCCCCAGTGAGAATTCTGACCCAGGTCTGCTACTGGGCCCCCATCCGGCAAGACATAGGCCAGCAGAACTTCCTTGTCTGAAGTTGTCACAGCTGGTGACCCCATGGGAGGGCAGTGACCACTGATCTGCCCAGGCTGCTCAGTTACCCCTAGGGGAGGGGTATTTGATGAAGATACACATGGGGGCCACACATGGAGCACGGCTTCTCAGCTCAGCTCAGCTCAGCTCTAGCCTCCCTGTCGTGCTTTAAGCCTGCTGAGACCCGGTGGGTGAAGGTGCAGCACAAGCCATCATACTTCCAGTCCCACCACACTCGGATCCCTCTCTCTGCCCAGGCTCCTCCCTCAGAGCTGGGTTGCACCAGGTCTGCCCTGGGCTCCCTCTGCCCCCACCCAAGCCATGGCTAGCCAGGCCACAAGCGCAGCTGCTACCAGAGCAGCTCTCAGGCTGGCCCTCACTCCTTCATCCCTTGGGTTGTCACCACTCATGCCTGCTTCCTCACTAGCAGCACCCAGGGCAGGATGGCAGCTACCACAGCCACCACGGCGATGAGGGTGATGAGCAGGAGGGCCCGAGACCGGCAACAGAAGGAGCGGGTGGAGCTGGGAGCCGGGGACACCTCTGAGAGCTCTGCCAGGCTGCGACGTGGCAGCACGCTGTCCTGCTCTCCCAGGGGCATCCCATGGCGACTGATGATGAAAATCTGCGACTCCCGGGGCAGGCTGGGCAGCAGGTCCAAGGGGAGCTGGGTGCCCTGGCTCGAGGATGGTCTCCAGACCTGCTGGGAGACGGCCAGAGGGTTTGTGTGGCCCCCACGGTCTGGTGAGGGCACAGAGGGCAGGCCCACTGGCACAGCCAGGGTCTGCGAACTCTTGTCCAGCATGGAGGGCCAGCGGGAGCTCTTCTTGCTGAGGAAGGTGACATAGCGGCAGATGGGGCAGACGATGGTCCTCTGTACCTGCCCGTCCACCTGAGTGGACAGCAGATACTTGACCAAGCAGTCATGGCAGAATACGTGGCCGCAGCTCAGCGTCCGACTGGCGCCCTCCAGGTCCCGGAACTTCTCGTAGCACACAGGGCACTCACTGCCCGAGCTGTCCTTGCTCTCCCCTTCTGACATGACCCTTCAGAGAAGGCAGGGTTTAGCTAGGGAGAGGAGGAAGGTAGAGGATCATGAACATCCAGGTCTTTTTTCCTCCTTCCCTCCCACTTCCTAACTCCCACTCGCCCCTCAAGGGCCTTCTCTAAGCTTTGTCTTTGTCTCTTCCTCTTCTTTCTACTCCTACTCTTTTTTCTTCTGCTGCTTCTTTTTAGTGCCCTATCTGATTCAAACCAAAACCTAAGACTGAGAGACCTAAGATCCTTAGGAAGGATACGTGCAGGAACTTCTGGAAGGGGTGCTGGAAAACAGATAAGAGATCTCAGCCACGTTGGACTGTGAAGGGAGGTGTGTGTAGTGTGATGAAGACTACCCGAAGTGCCCGATGCCTCACCCCAACCATGACATGTACTCATGGTGAGGTCACCACCTCACCTCTTCCTGGTCCAATGTAGACGTGAAGACAGGAGGACCCAGTTCCCATGGCAAATAGAGAGCTAAAAAAATGTATGCCTTGATGGGGATATAGCTCAGTTGGTAGAATGCCTGCCTCGCAAGCACTGAGGCCCTGGGTTCAATCCTCAGCACCGCAAAGAAAAAGAAAAAAAAAAAAAAAAGAAAATGTATGCCTGGTCTCAGTCCAGTCTTCAGTTTCGGCCTGTATCCAAAGTGGCCATTTTTCAGGAACCACCCACTATTCCTTAACCTTCCCCCTCAGGTAGGATTGGCTGATGTATGGAATTTCCTCTAGGACATTCCTCTGTGCTAAGGGTGGGTATAAAGTTATGACTGTTTTAAAAATAAAGCTCAGCTATAAAGAAGAATGAAATTATGGCATTTGCCAGTAAATGGATGGAACCAGAGGCTGTCATGCTAAGTGAAATAAACCAATCCCCCAAAGCAAAGGCCAAATATTCTCTCTGAAATGCGGATGCTAACACACAATAATGGGGGAGTGGGGGAGGAAGAATAGACATTCATTGGATTAGACAAAGGGGAATAAAGGAAAGGGAGGGAAGTAGGAATAGGAAAGACAGTAGAATGATTTGAACATAACTTTCCTATGTTCATATATGAATACACAACCAGTGTAACTCCACATCATATACAACCACAAGAATGGGATCCTAATTAGAATATATGCCATGTATATATAATACGTCAAAATATATTCTACTGTCATGTATATCCTAAAAGAACAAACAAAAATATGTAACATTTAAAAATAAAAAAATAAAGCTCAGAGGGACTGGGGATGTATCTCTGTGGTGGAGCACTTGCCCAGCATATGCGAGGCCCTGGGTTCAATCCCTAGTACACCTAGTGGTGATGGGATACCTTGGAACTTACACATGAAAATGCCTGCTGGCCCTCCTCATAGTCATACACCCACCATGCTCAGTCATTCTTCAAATTTTTCTTTCACGGCTGCCTAAGGCAGTCAGAGAACCTGCTGATTAACCTCAGTGAAGGCAGATTTTCATTCTTGGAGGATGTGTCTGATGTTTTGGAAATGGCCAAAACTCACTAGGAACCAAATCTGGTGAGAAAGTAAAGGAGAGATCAAGTGGCATGATATTGTTTGAGATAAAAAATACGGAATCACTATAAAGTAACATGGGTTGCAACAGTATCTGGCTATAAAGGACAGAATTCCATCCCATCCCCCCAAAAATGCTCTCAGCAGACTTGTCCATGATTTTTAAGGGAAAAACCTGCTTGGATATGTGGTAATATCCAAGTGCCTTCATTTAAAAGGCCAGTATCACCACGGTGTAGCCCAAACCTATCTAGAACAGCCTCTTTAGAAGGAACCATGATTGCCTGTTATTGACTATATTCTTCCTTCAATAACAGAAACAAAAGACCCCAGGACAAACCGACAAAGTAGAGTTGTATGGCCATCCCCAAGGCCTGACAGAGATGATGGGAACAAAATCAGCTACTGGGAAGGACAAACTATAAAGATCACAAATCTTTTGGCATCGCTTGGCTTGGTTTCAAGTCCATTTTGCCAAGTTGAAAATGTTCTATCACTAAGAAAGTGTAAAAATATTTGGTGGTGGTGATGGGAGACCTGGGATCACAGAGGCAGCCTCAAAACCTTTGCAGAGATTTCCAGATTTGGTATCTGAAGTGGTCAATAAGGTGCACAGGCCAGGGGAAGGGAGTCAAGTGCTCAGATAGTGGAACCAGGTTTTAATCCTTGATATATCCATTTCTGGCTGTATATAATCTTGGCTAAGTTGTTTAACCTCTCTGAGCTTTAATTTCTTATCCGTAAGATGAAGTTGATAATAATAGTTCTACTTTCATCCCAGAGTCCTGAGTTAATGCAAGTGAACAGTGCGGCACATGGTAAGTGGTCAATAAATGGGAGATGCCACTGTTAAGGAAAATTAAACCTTCCCTCTTCTCCCAGAGGAGGCTTTGGCAACCTCTGTTATGGATCTTAACTAAAAAGAGGGGGCAGCTCACCTCAAATTAGAATACCTGAACAAGATGACCATAGATTAGGTAAGTGATGGGCAATGCATAAAAATTAAGATGGTGATTCTGGGGTTTATCAATTTTCATTTCATAACACACTGGAAAATGTCTAAACTAACCAAGGAGTTATTATTAGGATGACCATGATCATCTCAAACTAACCAATTACCAACATGTCCTTCTGCATTTCATAACTCCTCACAAGTATATAATAATAATTCATTCCTTCCTTCCATCCATACAATTCTTCAAAAGATATTTACTAAGCATCTGTTATTTGCTTAATGCTGCGCTTACATTAGAGAAAAGCAGTGATCAAGAACATCTTTCATAAATTTTTAGAGCCTAGAGGACATTTATACATTTTCTTGAAAAAGAGATTTTTTTTTTAAAAAAGTAAGATTGATGATCAGTAGCTTAAGTGGTTGGGATAACTGAGAAGTAGGGGTCAAGTAGGCAAGAGAACAAGAGCAAATAAAAGAATATCAGGGAGAAGAATGAACTTTAGCCATTGTTAAGTTGAACCTCCTAGTTTTATAGATGAGCAGAGTCAGGTCTAGAAAGGGGGAGAGACTTGCCCAGGGTCACTTGGGAAGATGATGGAGAGGGAGACAGCAAAGAGAGAAGATCCCATAGGTGACAGAACATTATTGGAATTAGTTGATAGATTGGGTGAGTAGCTATCAGCTAATTCCGGAAACCCTGTCCTCAGAATGAGCAGGGAAGGAGGAGGAGAGTTTTTTTTTAACTTCTCCTTTGAGTTTTAGGCAAAGTAAAAGGGGTTAAAATGTGCAGAAGACATCCCAAGCCCCCACTGATGGCCTCTTTCTGCTGCAATCCTTTCTGCTTCATGTGTTTCAGGGGGCACATGGCATTCACACCTGGACAATCTCATCTCCTTCCCCATCTTATTCTCGCCTCCCTTTCTCAGTCTTTCTATAACCCCTCCTTTCTTGCATCTCTCCCTTTCTCTTTATTCTATGCCATTCTCCATTCTGAGTTCCTCTGATGGACCTGACTGGGTCCTGACTGGGTTGAGTGCTGGCAAATGAGAAAAGACAGCAGAAGAAATGCAAGGAACATGCTCTAGTCTGGGTATAAGATACTGAAGTAACAAAGCAAAATATGTATGCCAAAGGCATTGCCATTGGTGTCTTAGGAAATTGAGGGGAAGAGGAGGGTTGGAAACTCCTTCTTGCTGAGATGGGACCAGTGTTGAGCTAATAATAAATAATTACAACAGCTACCGTTTATTGAACACTAATTATGTGCTTGGCATTTTGCATTTCCTTCCTGGTTGAATTCTGACAATAACTTTAGGAGGTAGGTATTATCTCCATTTTACAGACAGGAGAACTGAGGCTCAGGGCTTAAGTGAAGTAATTTATTCAAAGTCACACTGCTAGTTTCTGGCCATCCCAGGATTTGAACCCAGGACAGTCTGACTACACAGCCCTCACTGTGAACACATCAACCGGGGGCTTGGATGCGCCTCTGTGGAAGGCTTTCCAGACTTTGGTCAAAGGCGTAAATGAAGAAATATGGAAAGAAAAGTGACTACCCAAACTTCCCCCTTCAGAATGACCCTAAACAGGGCTGTCCCTCTGGCTGATTGTGAGGCAGGAGGAAGGCAATGGCTGGCAAACCAACTCCAAGATGGGGTGGGGGGAGCAGGTGTCACCAGCCCTGGGAAACCACACCCACTAAGACAGGGACCCTTCTAAGCACCTGGTATTCCCTCTCAGAGCCATAATGCAAGTCCCTATAGTTTTAGCCATGACTACATCCTCACCCATAAGCACCACACATATCATATCATATTCTCTCTCTCTCTCTCTCTCTCTCTCTCTCTCTCTCTCTCTCTCACACACACACACACACACACACACACACACACCCCACACACCTGCATCATTCCAGCTTCAATTCATAACACTGCCATGCTTCTTCCCCACACCCAGCCAGGACCCCAGACTCACTTGGGCTTTGACCCGAGAGAGTAGCATCCGCCTTTCTATCCGGCGCCTCCGCAGAGCAGCTGGGAGCCACGCAGAGCCAGTGGGCCTGCAGCTCGATCCTCCGCCGCTGCTGTCACTGCGACGGCCGCGGAGTCATTTCCTAATGACCGAGCAGGTCGGTAGGACAGCGCTGGGAAGTGAATGTTGCCCAACCCGTTTGAGACCAGGAGGCTCTTGGCGTTGCCCAGGGGTTGGGCAGCTGCTGGCATCAGGTGATCCTGTTGAGGATGCTAGGAGAGGAGCCTCTGGTCTGAGTCAGAGGGGCTCACGGTGGAGACAGTGACCCAGGGCCCCTTTGACGGAGGCTCCCCAGGCATGGGTCTCCCCATCCCAACAACAGGAATATCAGGCACAGTCCTTCCACCCTCAAGGACACGTTTCAGTGACCCCTCCCCCAGCCCCATCCCCATCCTGTGCTCTGGATGAAGGATCAGTAAATCAGCCTCAGGAAGGTTGTGACACACAAATATTTGTGTGATATCCCTATGTGCATTTCTCATTCATCAAACGCTCAGAGAGGGGCTCAGACTGCCAAAAGACAAATCACTACTGAAATAAATGAGTTATTCCCTCTATCCAATGTCTGCCTCTTTTATTTATGGTTGATGACAATTAATTGTATATTACAAAATAGCTAGTACAGAGGGTTTTGAATGTTTCCAACACAGAGAAATGGATAAATGTCTAAGGTGATGGATATGCCAATTACCTGATTTGGTCATTACACATTATATATGTATTGAAATGTGACACATAAAATTGCTATATATCAATTAAAAATTAAAAATATATCTAAGTAAAGAATGAGACAGAGTAACACCAAGAAGTAGGAAGCCACACATACACACAGAAAGAAGTTCCTGATATAGAAACAAGTTTCAGAGCAATCTGTACAATATGATTCTATTTGTGAAAATGAGATTACTACATGGTAGAATTTATAGAGAAAAAGCTGGAAGAAGACACATCAAACTGTTAATAGTAGTTTTCCTTCTCTGGAGTGACTTTTTGTGATACTTCAATTTTCTCTATGAATATGCATTTCTTTTGTAATTAAAAAACTCGAGAATATGGGAGAATCAAAGTCATTTTGGGAGGATCCTTCCTGCTGTCTCAGGAAGTCTCCAGAGACCAGTTTTCTCCTGAAAAAAAAAAAAAAAGTAAATTACTAGATGCAAGACAGCCAAGCATGAGTGTGACCCCATAGGACGGCCATTCTTCTGTCCCACCAACCACCACCCTGGCTCCACTGGCACCTTGAGGCTGGGGATAGAGCACTTAAGCAGTGCATCTGGCCATCTTGCCTAAGGATGGAGTAGGTGGATAGGAGATGTCATGACTGTCTATAGTGTTCTTTCCCTGGAAGTCTCAGATTTAGCAATAAAAATGCAGTATGCCCTTGTAAATCTGGATTTCAGATACCAAATGCTTTTTTAAAGTATAAGTACATCCATGGGAAATAAACTAAAAATTATTTGGTGTCTATCTGAAACTCAAATTAAACTGGGTATCTTGTGTTTCATCCGGAAGCTCTGGCCTCAGAAGGCTCCCCAAATTTCTCTCCTTCTATTAGCACCTTCAGAGACCCATTGCAAAATTCTCAGCTCCTTCAGTAGTATGGCTCATGACTCTGCCTAGAACTTTCTGGGGGTTCCTGAAAAGGAGCCTCAAATACCAAAGTACCAACTTCCGCTGTGCTCCCCAGGAGAGTCTGACCCAGACTAGGCCATTCTTAGATTCAGACTTATACAATGCAATTCTGGGGGGAGATATGATGTTCCTAAGGCTCCAGTATCTTTTCCTTGCCCTGCCATGAAGCTTGATTGTGATGATTGTCTTCAATATGTAAATATTTATTATCAAATCCGTCATGGTTTTATGTTCTAAACTAAGAATTCTACTTTAAGAATTGAACACACACACACACACACACACACACACACACACACACCTGAGGGAGTAAATAAACCAGCTGGAGACACCCTAATTTGAATTTATTTATCCGGCTGGCTTTAACCATCTAGAGAGAGTGGGATGGAGAATGGGACAGAGGACCGTTAAGTTTTGGCCGGCAGAGGGAATTAATTGTCAGGAAAGGTTGAAAGCACGGGTATATTAGCTAGAAGGATCTGTATTATGGAATTTGATAGTAGGTACCTCTGGGACTGGTATGTGAGTATTTATATGTAGTGGCGACTACAGAGAAAATGCCATGTCCCTTTGCATAAGTTACTTAATTACTCCGTGGTCCTGTTGCTTCATCTATTAAAAAAAAGTGGGGATAATGTACCTACTCTGTAGGATTCCTGTGGCAATAAAATGAATGGATGCAAATAATGCACCTGGAACCTTGGTATGCAGCAGGGGACCTGTTGGTGTTATCTGTTGTCATTATCATTGAAGTCATCATGGTTGTCGTCATCGTCATCATCATCATCATCATCATCATCATATTATTATTATTATTATTATTATTATGGAAAAAGGAAAAGGCTAAAAAGGGGTAAGAGGACATGAATAGCTATTAATTCCAGCAGCTTGGCTGATGTGATCCTGCCATAGTGAATAAGATGTCTATTGCAAATACCATAATCTCATTTAGGTGTCCTTTTTTTCTCAGCAGAAAAGACAAATGCAGACTGAATCCAGGGAGAATAATTTCCAGCTCTGTAAGGGATGGGTCTCTTCTCTAGATAGTCATGTAGGAGAGTTGTGATCTGTTCTGGAACGACATTGGAGGTGGTGTCATTGAAGCATCAAAGCATGTTCCGGGGAAGAGGTGGGCCAGGAGGTGGATGGATCTGGGGACCATATTGGCTCCAGTGAGATAAATAAGACCTTCTTTTGGAGAGACCTTTTGTGAGGGGAGGAGTCTTCTGGACAAGGGAAGAATTTTGCTCAAGGCTGGATGACTGCTGACAAACTGCAGGGACAATTTCTGCATGACATGAGAAACTGCACCAGGACAGAAGTACCCTAGTGCTAGAATCACCTGGAGAATTGATGAAGACACACACACACACATACACACACACACACACACACACACACACACACACACAGTTCTAGGCCCATGTGAATGACTTAGCAGGTATTAGGAGAGGCCCAGGAAACTCTATTCTATATTTATTGTAAGAAATTGAATGGATTGATGGATGGATACTCATAGTCATGTGGTAATACAAGAACAGTACATAGTAATGGTGGAATATAGGCAGTGGATATCTGGATTATTGTTGCAAAATAATTTCAACTTGGCTGTATGTTTGGAAATTTTCTTAATAAAGGTTGGCAAAATAATTTAGTTTCTTGAATAAGTAATATATTTAGCCGGGTCAAAAATGAGAAAGTATTAAAAGACCTGCAGTGAAGTTCCCCTCCTTCTTCCCCATTTGCCCATTTCCTATTCATTCTTCAAAAAAATCACCATTTAAATATATACATCAACAGTCAGAAATTAACAATTTGTTGTTGAGGATGTGGGGAAAGTGGAACCCATGTGCCCTGCTGGTGAGAATGTAAAATGATCTGGCTTCTGTGGAAAACAATATGGCAGTTCCTTAAAAAAATCAGAGCGAGTTACCATAAGATCTAGCAATTCCATTTCTGCATATATACTCAAAAGATTTGGGAGCAAGGATTAAGATATTTGTACATAATTCAGACATTTGTGAATAATGTTCCTAGAAGTATTGTTCACAACAGCTAAAAGATGGATGCAACCCAGGTGTCCGTGAATGAATGACTCAATGTGGTGTATACATACAATGGGATATTATTCAGCTTTAAAAAGGAAGGAAGTTCTGGCACCTGCCACAACATGGATGAAACTTCAGGACATTATGCTAAGTGACTAAGCCAGTCATAGAAAGACAAACACTGTATGATTCCACTTCCATGAGGTAGCTAGAGTAGTCAAAGTCACAGAAACAGATAGTAGAATGGTGGTTGCCAGAGGCTGGAGGGAGGAGACAATGGGTACAGAGTTTCATTTTGGGGAGATGAAAGGTTCAGGAGATGGATGTTGGTGATGGCAGCACAACAATGTGAATGTGCTTAACACTACTGAACTGTGCACTCAAAAATGGCTTTGGTGCCAGCTGCAGTGGCACGCGCCTGTAATCACGGCAGCTCGGGAGTTTGAGGCAGGAGGATCTTGAGTTCAAAGCCAGCCTCAACAACTTATGGAGACCCTAAGCAACTCAGTGAGACCCTGTCTCTCAGTAAAATATTACAAAAGGGCTGGGGATGTGGCTGAGTGTTTAAACCCCCTGGGTTCAATCTCGGGTACCCTTCACCTGTCAAAAAAAAAAAAAAAAAAAGGCTCAGTTGGTAAATTTGATGTCGTGCGTATTTTAGCAGCCTCCCTGGGGAATGTTAAGGAGCAATCTGATTGGGAACCTTTGGTCTCTGCGATTTCTTGGATTCTGGGTCACTTGGAGATGTGTCCTTCCTTCAGGCTGGAGGGAGAGAAGGACTAGAAGCTGATGTAGGTCTTTCAGACAGGATTTAGAGGGCCCCAGGAACCTCCAGAGTGATCTGATTCTCTCTCCCCACTTCACTGTCCCCAGCATCCTATGCAGCTACCTTTCTGGGAAAGTGGGATCCCCTCAGCTCCTGGCTCTCATGCTCCTCTGGAAGGACTTGGAGTGTCCAGCAGCAAAGGTGTTCCTCCCCTTCTGCTCCATCTTCCCTCCACCCCCTGTGGGGATGGGATGAGAGCTGACAGGGGCAATTAGGATGGGATAATTCGTGCCCTTTGGAGCCCTATTTCAGGGTCCACACTTTAATAAAGGTGAGTCATCCCAAATATCCAAGGCAGAGGGGGATGGGGCCAGAAACTGCAAGCCCAGGCCAAAGGCAGTAGTGAGAAGAGGAGGTGGGGAAGTAGAAGGGAGAGACGGAGGATGTGAATTCATAGATTTTTTTTTTTTTTTTTTTTTTTGGCGGTGCTGGGGATTGAACCCAGGGCCTTGTGCTTTCCAGGCAAGCACTCTACCAACTGAGCTATATCTCCAGCCCTGAATTCATAGATTAAGACCAACCTCCACCAGGATAAGGCACTTCATCTTTTTCTGTCATTGCTGTTCATGAAAAGACACCTGATAATGATCACCACTAACTAAACATGATGTTTGTGGGCATGCCTAGATTACTGACCAGGACCTGGATAATTGACCCTAAGGGCTATGTGCTGAATGCCTAGGGTTGGCCAGTGGAGGCTGGCTCCAGTCTTGGCTCTGCATGACAGAATGATGCAAGAAAGGCAGGACCAGGGGCAAGCTGGCTGCACCTTTGTGCATGCTCCTGGTCTACAATTAAGTGATGCCCAAGGGCACCTCCTGGTCACGGGTGTTTGTGTGCACATGACCCTTGACCCTTTTCCTATCCCCCACACACTTCTCAGCATCTGGACTGACTTGGTGAATGTGGACAGATGGGAAAGCCTAACCAGTAATGCTCAATAATGTAAAGGCAGAAGGACCCCAAAAGTGTGGAGTGGAAGAGGGTCTGTCCCCAGGGGAACTCAAGCAGAGGCCAAGAGGGGAGACTGGCTGCTTCAGTGGTCTCACATGCATCCTGCTTACTCTCCTGCCAACAGCCAGCCCTGTGCAGCTGCAGAGGGTTCCTGGGTGGAACCATAGTCCCCACAGAGAGATCAGGCAAGGAACCAACCTTTGGTGTATCTCCCACTGTCTTCCTGCAGGTATTGGGCCCTGGCCTGGCTTGTTCCAGACAGCTCAAGAGCCCGTTGTAGGTTTTCAGGATTCACACTCCCTAGGCTTCTCTCGACCCCAAGGCCTCTGAACTCGCTCTCTGATCTGTTTCCTTTTGTCCATCCTCAAGGGCTCTGTATTATATATTTTAAAATCCAGGGCTGTTGGCATTACAGGGGACACCTTGGGCCTCAGAACAGAAAACAAAGAGGCCCCTCCTTCTAGCAGTTAAATTGCAAAAGGCACCCATTCTCCAGGCTGATGCAGGCCATATAAGGGCACACAGCTTGGTGGGCAAAATAAGGGCTGGGTTTTCATTTCCAACTCCCCTCTCCTCAGACCCAAGTGCCTTTGGCCCAACTTTCAGAACAAGATGGTCCCATCCCATCACTCCCTTCCCTCTGAAGGCTTCTGCGGTTCTTCACCACCCTCAGGACAAAGCCCACACTCAGTGAGCACTTGAGGCTCTCTGTCCTTCTCCTTGGTGACTTACAGCATGGCCACAGCACTGGTTTTTAGTTCAGGTCCCTTGAAGGCCTCAGACTTGGAAGCCTCTGTGATTTCCTTCCTTTCTTCCTTTCAGTTTGTTTCCTAGTACCTGGTCACCTCCCTGCTGGCATCTCCTCTCCATCTTTTAGGTCCTTGAGAAGGGAACTCAATTTAACTCATTTCTGCAGACTCCAGCACAGGAGATTGGGATTATTTGAGCTCAATAAAGAAATGTTCATCAGTGAATATACTGCTTCCCCAACCCTAGCTCATGTGTGCTGGGCCAGAAGTGGGGTGCATGGGGAATCTGGGCAACGCCATCATTTTAAACGCCTTTGGAATCCACAACAAAATTCCTTCCTCAAGGTCATAATACACTGAGAAGCTTCAGGCTTGCTGGATATAGAAGTACAAGCCTGTAACTGGTTAAAGGCTTCCTTTGGTCACTGAATGAAGATGTCGTCTGTGAAACAGCCCTGGTCTGGATGGGTGCCCCAGGAGGTGAGCATGGGATGAGACGGAAGATGGGCTGGGAGAGGAATATGTGAAGGAAGTTGGGGCTTCTGAAGAAGAGAGGGATCCTTGGGGAGATCCCATTCTAGTGGTTGGTTTTCTTAATTGTTTCCCTAAATACCACATATACAATTGTTGGGTTTTTAAAAAATTGAACCACATTTTTTAAACTTAAAGACCTACTCCAGCCTCATCCTAAACATTCACACCTTTAAAATACCCATACCTATAATCCCAGTGATTCAGGAGGCTGGGGCAGGAGAATCACAAATTTGAGGCCAGCCCAGGTAATTTGGTGAGTCTCTCTTTCTCTCTCTTCATTTTAAAAAATTTTAAGAATGGACTGCAGTTGTAGCTCATGGTAGAGTGCTTGCCCAGCACTGGATTTGATCCTCAGCACCACATAAAAATAAATAAATAAAATAAAGTTAATGTTTCCATCTACAACTAAAACAAATTTTAAAAATTTTTCTTAAGAAAAAATTTTTTTTTGTATTGGGGATTGAGTCCCAGGGGACTCCACCACTGAGCTACGTCCCCAGTTAAATTGCCTCAAATTTGGAATCCTCCTTCCTCAGCCTCCTGGGTGGCTGGAATTACAGGCCTTTGTCAAAAGGCTAGGCTGAGACCCTGTCTAAAACTAAAACTAAAGAGGGCTGGAATGTGGCTCAGTGGAAGAGTGCCCCTGGGTTCAAATCCTAGGGCAGAAAAGAAAAACAAAAACACTTGACACTCCCTCTTTCATACCTTAAAAATATAGAGTTTCAAACCTGTGATTTCAGATTTGCAGTTGCAATTGTTTTAATTTTTAAATTTTATTTGTTCTAATTAATTTTACATGACAGTAGAATGCATTTATACATTTTTGTAGATCATGCATAAATAGAGTGTAATCTGTCATTTTTCTGATTATACATATTGCAGGATCACATTGGTCATGCAGTCATACAAGTATATGAGGTAATAATGTCTGTTTCACACAATTTGTGTGTGTGTGTGTGTGGTGTGTGTGTGTGTGTGTGTGCGCGTGTGCGCGCGCGTGTTCGGAGACCAGTCTGACAGTGTTGCCCAGCTGAGTCTCTTAACGACTGGGCTCAAGCCTTTCTCCCTCCTCAGCCCCCTGAGCGCTAGGACTACAAGTGTGTGCCACCACATCCAGCTTCTAATTACATTGTAATACGTGACAAAGTAATACATTTAAGTAGAATTGAGTTCACTTGTGTACCCGGAGTGGTCGTGCTTACAGACTTTGGCGCACACTGACTCGGACGTGTAACTGAAGGTTGATCCCTGGGCTTGGAATTCCAGAGTCAGAAAGAGACCATTTAAGGACTTTCCATGGCAGAGCCCAAGGCTGGGTTTAAATGCTTGACCTGAGAGACCCAAAAAGAGAAAAATAGCTTGGACTGGAGGTGAAACCAGAAAGAAAGGTCAGTGTCCCCAGGGTGTGGCCGGGAGGAGGCAGACAGCAGGGGTGGAGCACCGGGCGGGCGAGCAGGAAGGGGCTGAGTAATGCGCTAAGCTCGCAGCGCGGCGTGGGGCTGCGTTCCTGTCATTCACCTGCTGTCTGCCTCCCGCCCTCGGGTTCCCTCTCACTGTTGTCAAATGCATGGGCCTGTAAAATGACAAACTCCAGGTGCAGAGATGCTTCGGGACAGATGGGGGAGGGAAGCAAAGGAAGAAAGTACAGCGAGGGGGTTTGTTCCCTGAGCGTTTTGGTTGGAGCAGCAGCCTGGACACGGTGCTGGAGGTAAGCTGGCTGCCTTTGATGGAGGATTTAAAGTGTTCACTCTTCATCCCAGAACTTAAATCCTCCCTGACAGCTCAGAGACTTCAATACTTGAGACAGGAAAGGCCAACCTAAGGTCAGGGACAGTGTCAAGAGTGAAAAAAAAAAAAAAAAAGATACATTTTTGATGATAAAAATAGTACTACTGTTGAAAAAATGTGGGAAATTCATAAAAGCACATACACAAAATAAAAACACAAACTTTATACCTCTTTTACAGACAACTACCATTAATATTTTGGTGTTTATTCTGCCAGGATATGTAATAAAATATGACCACATATGATATAGAGTTATGTTAAAAGTAATTATATATTGTATGTGTATCCCTTCACATATATAATTATTTTTAACATAAGTGGAATCACACTGTGTAAATTCTTTTGGTACCTGATTTTTTTCGATTGTTATCTTGTGATCCCAATAAACATTCCTTTACAACTTTATTTGCGTTTTTATTATTTATTTATTTTTATGGTGCTGGGATCAAATCCAGGGCCTTGTGCATGCTACACAATCACTCCAACCCTGAGCTATAAATTCAGCCTCATTTTTAATTGATGTAGCAATTTAACTAATCTCATGTTGATTGATATTTAGGTTATCCCCAATTTTTCCCCTATTGTAAATAACTTATGAAATATTCTTGGTGTTATTTTCTTCAAAATGACTAGTAATGGCTGGAGTTGTGGCTTAGTGGTAGAGCACTTGCCTCACATGTGTGAGGCATTGGGTTCAACTCTCAGCACTGCATATAAATAAATAAATAAAATAAAGGTCCATCAACAACTTAAAAATATTTTAAAAAAATGAGTAGGAATGGAATTTATAGTATAAAGGTTAACAGCACTTTGAAGATTGTGACAAATAGCCAATAGCCAGGTGCAGTGGCGTACTCCTGTAATTCCAGTGACTTGGGAGGCTGAGACAGAAGGATCGAAAATTCAAAGCCTGCCTGGACAACTAAGCAAGACCCTCTCTCAAAATATAACTATCTACCTACTTACCAATCTATAAATAAAGCTGGGGGTATAGTTCAGTGGTAGAGCATCCCTGGGTTAAATCTCCAGTGCCCCCCAAAAAGATAGTGATTAATATTATCAATTTTCCTTTCAGGAAGGTGATACCAATTTAAATTACCCCCAGAAGCAAGTGAAATTGCCTCTGGTCATCCCTACCCACCTTGCCTCGATATCGTTTAACTTTATCTTTACCAAAAGACAAAACATCCTAAAAATTGTCCACTTCTGTCATCACTGAAAATATCCTTATTCAAGACACCATCAGCAACTTGTTTGGAACTCTGCAATCACAGCCTGTTAACTTCCCTTCCTGTTTTTACTTTCTTCCCCTCACTATGTTCTCATGGCCATTTCCCACAGAGTAATGTTTTTAAAAAATGTACATTATTTGACTTTTGCTTCTGTCATGGCAGAGTAGCTTGTATCAGACTTGGATTCCTTTCAAGAACAATGTAAAAATTAGATCTCTCTCTCTCTCTCTCTCTCTCTCTCACACACACACACACACACACACACACACACACTCACAGACCCACACACCCACTGTGATTCTGCACATGCTGGGGAGGCAGAAACAAAGCAGAAAGCTACTATTAATCTAAGCATTTTTTTTTTTGCCTTTTCAGGGTGTTGGGGACCTAAAAACTGGATTGCTGGGTCTTGTGAGAAAGAAGGATCTGGTAAACAATCTAGAGGTTCAGTGAGACTCCTGAAAGGCTATGATCAAGAATAAAGACATTCCAGAAGTAGATCTGCTCACACAAAACCTAGGACCATCTAAATTGCATCAAATGATTTGACCCTACTCTAACTGCCTGAAAAAAAGATACACATCTTTTCTGAAGAAAAACATCATCCAGAGCCTCTGAATTTTTCATTCTACCCAGCATCCAGCATTTAACAAAAATTAGCAAATATGCTAACAGACAAGACCAAATAAAAATCAAAAGGAAGAGAATAGAAGAAAAGCTAGGCTTGGTGGTGCATATGTGTAGATGTGTAGTTCCAGCTACTTTGGAGGTTGAGGCAAGAGGATCATTTGAGTCCAAGAGTTCAAGACCAGTGGACAATGTAGAGAAACCCTATCTTAAAAAAAAAAAAAAGAAAGAAAAAAAAGAAGCAGATCTAAGGAGAGCAAGATAATGGTTTATTACACAGACTCTAATGCATTCAAGAAAGTTGATGAACTATTCATCATTAAAAAAACTAAGCAAGTTATAAAACTGATAAAAGTAATTACTAAAAACTTAGGTTTAATAGTAGATTAGATATAATGGAAGAGAAGATTATCAAATTGGAAGATAGGTCAGTAGATAATATTCAGTCTGAAGCATGGATGAGAAAAAAGATGAGTACAGAAAAGAACATGAGAGCATATAAAAGATGATATAAAGATTCTAAATACATTAATTAGAATTAGTAAAGAGAGTATGTGACTGGGTAAGAAGTAATAGTTGTTATTGACTCTGAATTTTATAATATTGATGAAAAATGTTCAATCACAGATTCAAGAAATTCTGCAAATCTCTAGGAAAATAAATACAAAACTCCACACCTAGGAGAACTGTAGTAAGACTTCTGAAACCAAAGACAAAGAGAATTCTTAAAACTTGATTAAGAAAAAAAAAAGACATATCTTTAGAGGAACAGTAATGCTGACAGCTCACTTTCAAGATAAATGATGGAAATCAGGAGACAGTGAATTTCAAGGATACATGTAAAGGGCTGAAGGAAAATAGCTACCAATCTAGAATTTTCTACAGAGAAAAATATTCTTCACAAACAAAAGTGGAGATGGTCATGGTGGCACACACTTCTAATCCTGGAGACTTGGGAGGCTAAGGCAGGAGGATTGCAAATTCAAAGGCAGCCTTAGCAACTTAGCAAGGTTCTGTCTCAAAATAAAAAATAAAAAGGGCTGAGGATGTTGTTCAGTGGTGAGTACCTCTAGGTTCAATCTTTGGTACAAAACAGACAAACAAGCAAAAAACCTCAAGAGACAGACAATCAAAAAACAAAGGTGGGTTGGGCGTGGTGCCGCATGCCTGTAATCCCAATGGCTTGGGAGGCTGAGGCAGGAGGATCACAAGTTCAAAGCCAGTCTCAGCAACTTAGTGAGCCCTAAGCAACTCAGCAAGACCCTGTCTCTAAATAAAATATAAAAAATGGCTGGGGATGTGGCTCAGGGATTAAGTGCCCTTGGGTACAAGTCCTGGTACCACAACAAACAAACAAACAAACAAACAAACAACAAAAAGAGTGGAATAAAACAAAATGTGTTAGTTTTCCATTAGTATAAAAAATATCAGAGATAAACCAACTTATAAAGATAAAAGTTTTATTTTGGTTCACAATTTTGGAGATTTCAGTCCATGACTGATTAGCCCTATTGTTTTGGGCCTGTGGTGGCACTGAACGGTGGAGTACATGGCAGAGCAAAGCCAAGAAGGGGTGGGTCCTATTATCCCCTTCAAGGATCTGCCCCCAGTGACCTAAAACCTCATGCTAGGGCACAACTCCTAAAGGTTCCAGCACTTCCCAATAGCTCAAGGCTGAGATTGAAGCTTTTAATACATGGCCTTTTAGGGACACTGCAGATTCAAACTATAAAAAAAAAAGATTTACAAATAAATCAGAGTGAATTCATTGTTGAAAGAGCTATACTAAAATGCTAAAGACGTTCTTCAGGCAGAAAGATGAACCCGTGGAAGCTGAGAAATGCAGGTACAAATTAATGAAAAGAGGTAAATATATGGGGAAAAGATTTGAATATTGACTGTATAGAACAATAATAATATTTTGAATTAAAGATGTACATATTTAAATTACTTAGCAATTGGGCTGGGGATATAGCTCAGTTGGTAGAGTGCTTGCCTTGCATGCACAAGGCCCTGGGTTCAATCCCCAGCACCGCAAAAAAAAAAAAAAAAAATTACTTAACAATTCTAGCTAAAAGGCAAAAGGAGAATAAGTGGAGTTAAAAAATTCTTGCATTATCTGGAAATGGTAAAAAATGATTTATAACAGACTAGTAAGGATAAATATTATAAATTCTTAAGGTAACAATTAAAAGGATAATATAGGAATGCAAAATTTAGAAGCCAATGGAGTAATTTTTAAAAATCCAATTATTACAGAAAGTAAGAAAGATATAAAATAGGTAAATTTCTTAAAAATGCCTTTGACTATTTGCATTTCTTTTGCTATGAACTTACCTGTGTCTCTCACCCAGTTCTATGTAGATGCTTTCCTTTTCTTATTGATTTTAGATGAAATAAATAGAAGTAAATGGAACTATGTCCTTGTGAATGTTGCAAATGTTGTCTTGGAGGGACCAGGTTTAAATCTTTGTGCCTTTTCCTTAGTAAGAACACTAAGTCCTGGTTTGTTTACTGACCACTTGCTTTGAAAAATGTTTGTTGAAGTGTTGTTGTTGTTGTTGTTGAGATGGGGTTTAGCTATGTTGTTCAGTCTGATCTTGAGTTCATGAACTCAAGCAATCCTCCCACTTCAGCCTCCTGACTGCTGCCTCCTGACTGCTGCCTCCTGAGTGCTGGCAGGACAGGCTCCTTTGAAGTCTTGATGCTTGCGCCTACTAGGGAGCTCAACAAAGTCAAGGGACTAAGGAAACTTGGGGTGCTGCATTATCGTCATTTGGAGATTAAAGAGTTATCTGACAGGAAAAGTGCATGGTAAATCAAGACTAGAAAGGACCAAAGGATTCCCTACGAAAGATCCAGATTTGAGCTGCAGCTCTGGAAAGGAATCCCTGCCCTGAGCCAAAGCTATGATGCATACCTAGTTAAGACCAGCAGGTGGCGCCCTAACGACGTCCCATTGTTACCCACACTCCTAGGTCCCAGATCGTGGGACTGGGCTGGAGTGAGTACCCAGGAAGTGAAAATCTGGTGGTGGTGGTGGGGGGGGGGGGGGGGGGGGTGGGGGGGGCCCTTGTCCTTTTTTTTTTTTTTTTTTTTAAACTTTTGCGCTTTCTGGAGAGGGGCAATCCTCAAGATCACCAGTCCTGTCCGGTTTTTCGTTTTTGCTTTGCACGAGGATGCCCGTATAGCTCTTATTCATTCATTTCTGTTTACAGAAGTATGTTTCAAACTTTGATGAGCATACCAATTACCTGGTTCTCTTTTTTTTTTTTTTTTTTTTTTTT